>JAWQEG010002144.1:0-101854 GCA_033782935.1 Petrolisthes cinctipes | reverse complement strand
CCATGCCCTCCTACTACTCCTCCTCCCTTCCTCCCCATCTCCCTTCCTCTCTTTCCCGGTCCCTTCCTCTCTTTCCCCTCCCTTCCTCCCCATCTCCCTTCCTCTCTTTCCCTCCCTTCCTCTCTTTCCCTCCCTTCCTCCCCATCCTCCCTTCCTCTCTTTCCCTCCCTTCCCTCTCCTTTCCCTCCCTTCCTCCCCATCTCCCTTTCCTCTCTTCTTCCCTCCCTTCCTCTCTTTCCCTCCCTACCTCCCCATCTCCCTTCCTCTCTTTCCTCTCTTCCTCTCTTTCCCTCCCTTCCTCCCCATCTCCCTTCCTCTCTTTCCCTCCCTTCCTCTCTTTCTCCCTTCCTCTCTTTCCCTCCCTTCCTCCCCATCTCCCTTCCTCTCTTTCCCTCCCTTCCTCTCTTTCCCTCTCTTCCTTCCATCTCCTTCCTCTCTTTCCCTCCCTTCCTCCTTCCTCTCTTCTCCTCCTCCCTTCCTCTCTTTCCTCCATTCCTCCCTTCCTCTCTTTCCCTCCCTCTCTTTCCCTCCCTTCCTCCCCATCTCCTTTCCTCTCTTTCCCTCTCTTCCTCTCTTTCCCTCCCTTCCTCCCCATCTCCTTCCTCTCTTTCCCTCCCTTCCTCCCATCTCCCTCTTTTCCCCTCATCACCTTGGCCTTCCTCCCCTCGTTTGTTTTTCCCTCCCCTCCTTTCCCTCCTTCACTCCCTCCTCCACTCCTTCCTTCACTTCCTCTTCCCTCTTTCCCACCTTTCCATCATATTCTGTCCCCTGTTCTCTTCTCTTTTCCCATTTCTCTTCTCTTCCTCCCCTTCTTCCCCATTCTTCTTCACTTTACTATTCCCTCCTATCCCCAATCCTTCCCTTCCCCCTTTCCTTTCCTCCATCAACTTCATCTCCACTCCCTCATCCCTCTCCCCCCCCTCTTCCCTCCTCCCCCTCATCCCTCTCCCCTTCCTGTATACCCTTCTCCCTCCTCTCCCCCTAATATTTTCTCTCCATCACCCCCACCATCCTTTCCCTCCATCACCCCCATCATCCCTCTCCCCTTCCTACCCCTCTCCCTCCTCTCCCCCTAATATTTTCCCTCCATCACCCCCACCATCCCTCTCCCACCCCCCTCCCCATCATCCCTTTCCCATCCTCCTCCCCATCATCCCTCTCCCATCTTCTTCCCTTCCTACCCTTCCCCCCCCCCTCTTCCCTCTCTCCTCCCCCACCCCCCTCCCCTCCCTCTGTCCGGGTATTTATCAAGATGTTATCAGGAGGGACAAGAACTGGTTACAAATCCCAAGATGGCCACGGGAGGGGGGTACTAGGGGTGGGGGTTAGGGGGTACTAGTGGTGGGGGGAGGGGGTACTATGGGTGGGGGTAAGGGGGTACTAGGGGTGGGGGTAAGGGGGTACTAGGGGTGGGGGTAAGGGGGTACTAGGGGTGGGGGTAAGGGGGTACTAGGGGTGGGGGAGGGGGTACTAGTGGTGGGGGGTAAGGGGGTACTAGGGGTGGGGGAGGGGGTATTAGGGGTGGGGGTAAGGTGGTACTAGGGGAGGGGGGGGTACTAGGGGTAAGGGGGGTACTAGGGGTGGGGGTAAGGGGGTACTAGGGGTGGGGGAGGGGGTACTAGTGGTGGGGGGAGGGGGTACTAGGGGTGGGGGGAGAGGGTACTAGGGGTGGGGGAGGGGGGTACTAGGGGTGGGAGTAAGGGGTACTAGGGGTTGGGGTAAGGGGGTACTAGGGGTGGGGGTAAGGGGGTACTAGGGGTGGGGGTAAGGGGGTGCTAGGGGTGGGGGTAAGGGGGTACTAGGGGTGGGGGTAAGGGGGTACTAGGGGTGAGGGTAAGGGGGTACTAGGGGTGGGGGTAAGGGGGTACTAGAGGTGGGGGGAGGGGGAAGGGGTACTAGGGGTGGGGGTAAGGGGGTACTAGGGGTGGGGGTAAGGGGGTACTAGGGGAGGGGGGTACAAGGGGTGGGGGTAAGGGGTACTAGGGGTTGGGGTAAGGGGGTACTAGGGGTGGGGCTAAGGGGTACTAGGGGAGGTGGAAGGGGTAATAGGGGTGGGGCTAAGGGTTACTAGGGGTGGGGGGGAGGGGGTATTAGGGGTGGGGGTAAGGGGGTACAAGGGGAGGGGGAGTACTAGGGGTGGGGGAAGGGGTACTAGTGGTGGGGTAAGGGGGGTACTAGGAGTGGGTGGGGTGGAGAGGATGGGTTGGGGTGGCAAAGAGAGACAGGGGTGGGTTGAGTTGGGTTGGGGTGGTGACTGAGAGGAGGGTGGGGATGGAGAAAGTGGAGGGGGGGGGGATTGAAGAAGAGAAGAATGGGATGATTGATTGATTGATATTAGGCGCCGCAAGAGCGAGGTCATATGGCGCCAGAAGAAGGTGATAGAGAGGTGAGACAGCAAGCAGGAAAGAAATAAAAAGAAAAGAAGGACAGATGAAGAACTGAAATGGGAGTGACGGGCCGAAAGGGCGCCAAAACCCTTAAAGTGAAGTGGTGTGTATTCTTTCCACATCTCTCTCTCTCTCTCTCTCTCTCTCTCTCTCTCTCTCTCTCTCTCGTCAGACATCTTTGGCAATCACCCTTTACCTAGAGCGAAACGTAATTATGTCCACAACTGTACGTGATTTTTATTGTTATTAATACTATTGCAACAATCTGATATCAATATTATCTAGGAAGAAAGCTGGTAAAATCAAACTTTCATTGTTGTTGTTATAATAATGTAGCGTAGATGGCAATTTTATCGTTTTATTAATTTTCATTATTATTATTATTATTATTATTATTATTAATATTATTATAGAGTATTGAGAGACATGGATGAGTAATATCAATGTGTGTATCAAAGCTGGTATACTTTAGAAATGACGAATAAATATATATACTTTTTATAACTCCAGTGGTAACGTGTTAGGGCTAAATTAAATAAGTTACCGCAAAAGAATAATTGGTTTTCTTTAAAGCAGATGAAAATGTCCTGATCTCTCTCGGGATACCTTTGATAAATTAATATATATAATAATTCGACACCATATTTGACTGAAGATAGGAAAGGGAGTGGCACGGGTCCGAAGAGGTGCCAAAATCCTTATATACAGTAAATATGAGGATGCAGGGGGCCCCATTTTTTTAGGGCTCGTGAATTAGTGACTGCCCCAAAAAATATTAAAATAATAAAAGGCAACACACACATTTATTCATTCATTCATTCATCAGTAAACAATGACATAAGAATACACACACACATACACACCAGTAAACACACACACATTCATTCATCAGTACACACACACACAGTTGGCTTTTTGTGTTTATCAGTGTATACATTCCCCGTGTCGAATGGTGAAGAAAAAAGTCAGAAGGGGTTACTTGTGTTGAGGCGATCAGATAAAAACAACAATCGATGGGAAGTGAAGGGGGGGGGGGGTGAAGAAAAAAACATACATTCTCTCTCTCTCTCTCTCTCTAGGGAAGGGGTGGGGAAGGAAGACGCAATCATACATATTCTCTCTCTCTCTCTCTCTCTCTCTCTCTCTCCTATCAAGTTAATGACGTTAAATATTTGTTGGTATTAAATTTGCATGACAAGATAATTGTACTGTATAGAAATATCTACGTAACACACACACACACACACACACATGAGGATACCGTGAAGATAGCCTACTTCTTCACAACTATGTCATAAGCAGACTGGATTATTTCAATTCCCTATATTATGGTTTGCCAGACTATCGGTTAAGAAAATTGCAAAATATAATGAATAGAGCAGCAAAATTAATTAAAGGTCTTCCATCTGGTGAGAGAATAACTCCAGCATTCATTGACTTACATTGGTTACCAATAAAGGCGAGGATTGTGTACAAGATATGTCGTCTAACATTTCGAGCATTGAAATTTGGAAAACCGGAATATTTAAAGAATCTTTTAAGAGGTTTTCAAGTAAATACCTCTATGGAACTCAGGTATAGTGACGAACTATACAGGTTAAATGAACCGAGGTGCAATCTAACAATGGATTCAGAGCGTTTGAAAGGTGTGCACCAAGGCTCTATAATGGATTGCCATTAAATGTCCGGAATATATATATATATATTACTTTGTTGTAGTATTGTTATTGTTAGGATATTATTATTATTATTATTATTATTATAAGGTACGTAGGTGGGATCCTGGGCCATTTTGTTTAACTGGTGTAGCCTATTCCTTCATGTTAATTAATATATCATAATAAAAATCCATTACTGACTTTATAATCTCCTTTTACATTCATGTGCGGTAGTAGTTTTCTGGGTTCTCATAAAATATTCCCCTAGACTTTGACTAGCTGAACTGCTCCCGTAACAATATATATTAAAGATGAAAATGCAAGCATTTTGGGGGAGGAGCAAGCGATAAAGGAGAGATGGAGGAAGTATTTTCAGGAACTGCTAAATGATGAAAACCCTTGTGAAATAGATGATGTAGACCAGTGGTCTTCAATCTTTTTTTATGTCGTCCACCCCTCGTGGTGATTAGGTAGAAGCTGTCCACCCATCACCCACCTCCCCCCAAAAAAGTGTATTAAAAATGGAGGGACGAAATCCGAAAGTTTGCTGCTTTGGGTTTGAACAGACTAATAGCTGACCTGTCAGAGTAGAGAGGTTTTGGGAGATTGCAGGCCATTTTTTACCATTCTGTTTTATACCATTTATAATTATATTCTCTTGTATATATACAGACACGTGTAGGTCAGGATCTCGTCCACCCACTTGTCCACCCCTAAGCAGCCGTCCACCCTTCACTTAATCTCGTCCACCCAGGTTGAATAGCACTGATGTAGACAAAGTAGAACGGCCGGTGGAGGAGGTTACAGAAGAGGAGGTCAAACGTGCAATGGATAAGATGAAACTAGGGAAGACGCTTGGACCATCAGGATTGACAGTCGATATAATAAAGGCGTCTGAACACATTGGGATCAGAGGGGTGACAAAAGTGTTCAAACAGGCACAGGAAGAGGAGGAGATGCCAGAGGAATGGGGTGAGAGTTTCACAATCCCTGTTTATAAAGGGAAAGGAGATACTTTGTATTGCGGAAAATACAGGGAGTGAGGCTACTGAAACATGGAATGAAACTATGGGAGAAGAGCCAATAGGACCAATGAGTGGAATCCTTTATAGTTGTAATAATAGGAACCACTTTTTCCAGAGGGACGCATAGCAATGTGCTTGCCCTCAAGTGCTCCAACACAGTGATAAAAGTTCCAGCGATTTGAGAAATTGAGAAACCCTGGGCCACCTCCTTCTATCTGTCTGGCGTCAGTGGACAAACGATGACCTCTTTCATGTATTCTTCGATGATTGCTTCACAGGTCTCCCTGACAATACTGTTGATGGAACTGACAGACACTCTGAAGCTAAATTGTAGAGTTCTGAAGTTGTCTCCTGTGGCGAGATATCGGAGAGTCAATGCAAGTCGAAGTCCAGGCTCCCTCCAGTGTGACCACTCCTTGGCTTTTTTCCCAAGATCTTGGGATCTGGGATTTTTCATGCAAAAAAGCCGCTGATCTTAGGAATTCTTGATGATATTTACAAATGTCAATTTTGTCTTTCCGTATGCATTAATGGTACACACAAGACAACATTTGATATGAAAAATTTGAATTGTCTTTTTTTATATACCTCAACCACGGGACAGAGAGATATCGGCCAGCAGGCGTCGCCAGGGATAGGGAGGTGGGTACCAGCCTACAGGGAACTCGTGTGAATTTTAATCTTTATGTAAATAGTTCGTAAGGACGAATATTGCTTCTAATCATGAGGGGATTTCCGCCTTTTTTCCTCCTTCCGAACTGTGCCCGTTAGGGTCCAACCAAGATTCATCCTTATGTAAATACGTCGTACGTACGAATATTCTTAGCATAACCATGAATGTGTTTATACAAATAATGAAGAGTATTAGAAATCTTGGGATTTTTTTGTCTGTCTTGGCTATTTTTATGGGTCAGTCTTGGGATTTGTCCATTTTATGAGTGGTCACACTGGCTCCCTCCAGAATGTACGTTTCTTCATAATACGAGGGTCAATTCTGTTCAGTATATCCGTGAAGAGTTTTTGATCCACTCGCAGGAAGTTCTTGAATGATGACTTGTCTTCCCTAGCGAGCTCATGGACAAGTCTTTCCCACTGACCAAATAGCTTCCTCCTTGCAAGCCACGGACGAACCCAATATCTGTCTAGGAAAAATTCTCCATACTAGGCAACACTGGCTCTACAGTATATAGAATTATCAGCATTCTTATTTCGACTGCAAGAGAACGACCATGTATCCGCGGCTGATCACGTTCGCGATACATGATACACCTATGGTGGTGGAACATACCGTTAGGGCTGAGCAGTTCAAGCCAGTTTCATTAGACACAACATCCTTTGAAAAGAGCTGAGTAGCAGCGTGAGGGAATCTTCCATGCTGAGCTACTGATTGCTAGATTCACTCTGTAATTATCTATATGTTAATCTCTATACTATAATCAACTCCATATTGTCATCTTGTATGTAGAGAAAGGGACAATATATATTTACTCACATTATTCTTATATAGACTTGTATCTAACTTATCCATATTTCATATGTAAGCTTAGCATTGTAAATAGCATCATCGCAACCTGTCAGTTCAGAGCAACGGTGGTAAGTTGGCTGAAACCAGAGGTCTACATATTATTATATAGGGTAGTAAGTAATACTAGCCCACGAGAGTAAGTGACTGTTTCCAGCAGGTATTTCCGAGAGAAGCTGAGGCTGAGCTTGGACGACTCCACGAGTACAACCAGAGAGGTTACTGACATTATTTTATTGTTATTTTCTCTTCATGCTGACTGGTGGCAAAAAGTGCGCGTGTAGTCACACGGTGGATTCGTCTACCAGCATCTTCCACTGGCGTCTTCCCACAAACCTAAACAATCACTGATTCACTTGGTAGACCATTCATTGCAATACTTCCACAATAATGACCTCTCTTTTTATAAAAACCTGTGTAAGAATTCATGTGGTCAACATACTATGCACTCATAGTAACAGTAATGTCTGGTTTGTGAGGCTTACAATCCGTTCTGGCATATAATCTGAGCAGTGAGAATAAGGAAGGATTCTCTTGCGACCGGGCTCCTAACTTTAGCGACGTGTGATTGGCTGTCAAAACTTCTCATATCTCAGATATTTTGATCTAGTATGCCTTAAATAAAGTATCTGACACGTTAATATGTTTTTAATGTAACAAATATTATTATATAATAGCCAAATGACAAGCAAAAACTGTTTATATTAGGGAAAAAAACTTGGTTTGTTCATTAGGCTACGGAGTTACTGTATCGTTCGAATCTATTCATTTTAGGTCAAGATACACCGTAAATATAAATGAAAGCAAAGTTAATACATGTTATTTTTTGTAATTTTGATTATTTTTTAACAAGATTCAATACAATTTGAAAATCTAAAGCCTGTAATAGCCTCACGAAGTAACTAAAGAAATTAAGGATAAGGACCAATTGAGTCATAGCATCCCTGGACCAACCAACATTTGCCATTTATCTCGATTTTAAACGAAATGTGAAGAGCTGAGGAGTCACTATGTACTGTGCGTAGGGTGGCCAGACGTCCGGTTTTACGCCGGACTGTCCTCCTATTTAACCCACGGTCTAGTTACTAACTAGACCGTGATTTACTTGTTACTTGTTACTTGTTGTTGGATATTCTATGCCCCGCTCCACCAGCAGATGGTGCTCCGCAGGGCCTCTCTCAATATTACTAAACACTATAATCACTTGTAATACTCATATCATCCGTGTCGTAACACTCAGCGAACAGATGTGTTTTCAGTCTTTTCTTAAAAATCGTGCAATTTTCACTACTCCGGACATCTAATGGCAATCCATTAAAGAGCCTTGGTGCACACCTTTCAAACGCTCTGAAACCCATTGTCAGTGTCTCTGCCAAAGCCATGATATCAAAATGATCATTGTTAATTAGATCGCAAATATCCATTGTCTTATTACCCACTGATTGTGCATTGAAAAAACAACCTCTAATAATGTTTAAGTTTGTGCTGTTCAGTATCCGTTTTCTGTGCTACTTTTGATTTTCTGGAGTTCCTCTTGCATCACTGAACAATACCTCACATCATTTGCCATATGCTCAAAATCAGTTTTCTTAAACCTCTTACAGCTTATACATGTTCTCTCAGTAGACGTACAATCCCTCGTGTTATGGTTACCAGCACACTTAGCACATATTGGATCTTCTCCCTTTCCTTTGGATAAACATGTAAGTGCAGTATGACCAAACCTTTGACAGTGATAGCAGACCGTCGCCCTATATCTGTCCCTCACGGAATAGACACCCCATTCCAATTTAACTTGATCACGATTCTTATGAATTAGCTCCCTTATCTCTGGATCACACTTAATAATGTAATGAGTGGTACCACCTGTAGCAGGCTTGTCAAAAAGTAGCTCCATTTTTGCCTTGACGTCAGTTACCCCTTGTAAGTAGTCATTTCGATCAATCAAGATCTCAATTAGCTTATCACCAGATTCTTCCTCTTTGCTGACGTTACAAATCATTATTTTAGGCTTTAACTTCCTTACATTCTTTGTCGTCACATTGGGTACAGCCCCAAGTTTTTGAGCTGCTTCATCTCTCTTCTTTTCGTCCTCAAAATTCATTACGATGTCTCCCTTCTGTGTAAATCTTGTGTTGACTATCTGTGTACCATCTAGAGCCTCAGCAACTTCTTTCTTTTTATCTGCAACCTTCAGCTTATCGTCCGTAGACTTCACCACCAGCAGATTTTTCTTCTCGTTTTTCTTCTTCTTCTTCTTCACTACAGTCGCCCAGGTCTCATCAGTCAGGTCTGAGTCAGCGCTGATCGCATCACCAACTCGACCCAACTCGGTCACAACATCCTCCATCTTTCCTTCCACTAGTTTCTTCATTTGATCTTTCATCTCATTCGTTACTTTCTTCAACTTATTAATATCCTTTTGGACTCTGTTCAGACCCATATAGCAACTATCGCATGACCAGTTGATCAACTTGATATTTTCAGCTTTCACACCATTGAGATGAGCACATTTCAAGTGACACCAGCTAGGACAAGTTTCACAATCAATCCACTTATCCACCCCCCCCAGTTGTTTCCTTACAAGAATAACACCTGGCCATGATTGGCCAGGGTATTTAATAACTCTCCGATCGATTATTCAGTATGAAATAACAGTATACTGCCCGTTGACGCGAATATACACGGAGCACGTATCAGACACGTCTATCCGCCGCGACACCTCGCTCTATTTCCCCTATTTAACCCTTTGTCCTACATCCGGCGCAACCTAACTCCGGACGTACATTTGTCCTACTTTCTTGGGGCGAGGGGAAAAAATAAAAAAAAATTATGTAAATCAATAAGTAAAAGAGAGAGAGAGAGAGAGAGAATTATACAATAATGTCAAAAGTTCGATCGAAACTGAGGCCAAAGTCGGCAGATGCAGTCGGACAGTTACATTAGACAGGACAGGAACTGTTCAGGACCAAATTTGTCCAACGTCGGGACTTCGTGAGTAACGGTGAGTTAGTTTGGCTGGTAGAGGACAAAAGTATCAGAAGTAAACCTTCAGGCAATCAAGGTGAGTGCACCAAAATCTATTATATGTGCAGTGAAATCTACTTTTATTTTCAGTTTCATTAGTTGTTGAAGTTATTCTCTCTCTCTCTCTCTCTCTCTCTCTCTCTCTCTCTCATATATATATATGAAGTGTCCTACTTTTTGGAAATTCAAAAATGGCCACTTAATTATTAAAACTGTGCGGCGTGGTCGCTGCTCCAGTATGTACTGGCGGCAAGAAGACGATCATGCGCGTCTTCCCGTTTGCTACCAAAATACCAAAATATGCCAGAAAAAGTGTCCGTGTGACATGGGCTTATAATGTAGGTTCCCAAAGGTCATCTCTATTTCAGTAACTCAGAAGCTCGAGCAGTGTTGCCGATTGCTATAATCGTCATTTTGGCTATTTTACTGTAACGGATGTGGGATTGTTATGAGTACGTGGCATTAGCAAGCGGTGATAATTGTTATTGTAGAGAAAAGAAACCCCAGCAGACTGGATAATGATAATAGGTGATGATCTAGCTAGAGTGGCCTTCGTACGGTCAACATTTGAATATTATCATTAATTATTTAAATGGTGATCCTGTGAAGGCGCCATAATAGTGCTGGTGGCGAGTACTGCAAGTGTTATTATGAGGGTACTTAAATTAATACCCTAGTACCAAACACCGTTGTCAAGGATCAACTCAAGAAAGGTTAAAAAAGAAGAAAGTAAATGACAGTATGACAGTTGAAAAAACATATAATCTTTAACAAACATTATACTGTATTCAAAAGTTGGGCTATTATTGGGCTATTTTTGTGGGTAATAGTGATCGAGAAAAACAATACAGGCAATGATGCAATAAAGGAAGGAAATTAAAAAATTAATAGCACACACAACACACCACCACCAGTAGATATAAAACAAGAAAAAAACACAGTCGTTAAATAGCAAACATAGATTACAGAGGAGTGCCGTTGTAAAGGAGATAAACACTCCTCCTCTGCTATGATCAGAGTTACTATATACGGGAAATTTTCCCTAGATATGAAGAATTAGAGGTACCACTTGGGAAATTATATACAGATTGTTCAAGAGTAAATGGGGAAATTACTACTATAGTCAAACCAGAATATACTGAGCCTTCGGGTAGGGTCGAGGATTAAGAGCGGCGTTGCCAAATCACCACCAAAACATACCCACATGGTATCCAACATTCTCTGTGATAAATTTAATGGGGTTGCCTTCGCTGTACGAGCAACTGACTGAGAGGGATCTAATAGGGGTCCTCTATTGGCCTTCTCATGGAGGAAATATCTATTTACATTATAAATAATTTCCTTGGCTTGGCTGTGGAGAACACCGACGCACTTGGGAGATGTGTGGTCCATAGTGGTTGGTGCGAGAATGACCAGGTGACTGACATGAGTACACGTGTCCTTGACCCGCCATTAACCCTTTGTCACAGGAGATGTGGCAACATGTACAAAATAGCATGTCACATGTTGTATAGAGTTGTTGTCAATATACTTACAATGAACCTAACTCGTCATTATAAATACTTCTTTATAACATTGTATTATATATCGAATACTTAGAACTACTACAAATTGACTTATGCATTAAAATTTTAACGATATGGGTTTGTTTTGGTGATGATTTGGCAATGCCGCTCTTAATCCGGACCCCACCCTAGGGCTCAGTATATTCTGGTTTGACTATAGACAAAGTATCAAGAGGATGGTAAATACACTATTATATTCAAAAGTAAAGAAGGAATTATTGAAGATGGTAAATACACGAATTATTTTCAAAAGTAAACTGGAAAATTTGGGTTACAAAAGGGATTGGACATGTTTCCAGTTCTGGGAAAAATATAGAAATGCATCCTGTTAGATATTAGGTGGTCCAATGGCGAGCAAACCTGGCAACACTGGCTATGATCAACAACAGAATTGGCAACCCTGGCAGCTGGCTTTGGAGACTCACTTTTCGCGGTCAGTTTTCGCGGGAGCCCAAGAGAAGAAGGAATAATCATTAATACGTTATTTTGTGTATGTGTGTGAAGTGCTATATATAATGTACTTGTTTTAACTGACTCTCTCCACTCCACTGGTCCTCAGGTAATATAATTATTTTGAAACGTGTGTGAACAAATGGGTAAATATTGAAAGAATTACCGTTATTGCGTAGGTTACGGTTTTTCTACTTTCATTACCCACTTATTTAGACCATTCTAAGACTATTTTCTTCTATGGCATTTCCTCCGCAAATGCCCCATTTCAAATGGGGCATTTTGAAATTAGTCTGACCTTACCCGACCTAACCTAATGTTAGACCACAGCAGACTGCTGGGACCTAACCTGGGCAGAATACTGGGACCTAGCCGGATCTGGCAACACTGCTACAAAATGACGATTCTTTCAATAAATACCTTGCAGTTTTGATTTTTACCATTGCTTTCCAACATAATAACTCGTTATATAGCGTTAGGTAAGTTAGATACAAAAACAAAGGAAATATATCTGCTGCAGTTTTGAATTTTACCATTTTTTTCGTTTTATAGGTTAAAAACAAAAATAAGGGAGAGATGAGTTCAATAAATCTGTGCGGTTTTGATTATTACCATTTTTTTTTTGTGGTAAATTTACAGAAGTATTGAGTTCACTATATTGTATATTTTAGTATCATTACCCACTATTTTGGACCATTCTAACACTTTTCATCTATGATGTTTTTCGGTATTTATTGAAAGAATTACCGTTTTGCAGCAGTGTTGCCAGATCCGGCTGGGTCCCAGTATTTTACCCCTGTCATTTATTGTACTTTATCACGATTATTTCCCGGTAGTTTGCCCAAGTTAGGTCCCGGTAGTTTGCCAAGGTTAGGTCCCGGTAGTCTGATGCGGTCTAGGTTAGGTTAGGTCAGGTCAGGTAAGGTCAGGCTAATTTCAAAATGCCCCATTTGAATATGCCCTATCTTAGAAATGGGGCATTTGCAGAGAAAATGACATAGAAGAAAATAGTCTTAGAATGGTCTAAATTAGTGGGTAATGAAGGTAGAAAAACCGTACGCAATAACGGTAATTCATTCAATATTTACCTGTTTTTCTCGGATATGTCCCGTTTTCGAGATATGCTCCGTTTTACAAACAATTTGGTAATTAGTCTGACCTAACCTAACCTAGACCACAGCAGACTACCGGGACCTAACCTGGGCAAACTACCGGGATATAACTGGTGTAAACTATCATAAAGTGACTGGGGCAAATTCCCGGGACGTATCTGGATGTGGTAACACTGCGCAGTCCTAGCCAAGAACGCAGTACTTCTGTAATATACCGGTACCGAAATTAGCCTGACCTTACGTAACCTAACCTAGACTGCCAAAAAGTATTATAGTATTGCTGTTTACATGTTTATTACGTTAATTGGGTAGTATGACACGGTATTGTTATTAATTTCAACAATAAACAAAGAAAAAATTAAATATGGTGCCCTGGCCACGGAGGAATTGGGGTCAGTAGGTTTTACAGCGCTCGAGTGGCCTATCTATAATGAACGAAGTATAGTGAAGACAAAATGGATAACTGTATAGAATGGGTAGCTAGCTCAGAATGACCTCAATTCAAAATTCACTTTTACACTCTATTTACATATCTAAGTACGTTTTTACTCTGATTTCATTATAAAACATGTCAGAATCACATTTTAGGTATTATTCAAGTGTTTGTCCATAATCACTACCATCATTTCTTTTCTGTCAAATACATTTCTTTATATATACATGTACGTCATTTCCTTATAGGTTATTTCCATCGCAAATGCATAGCTTTCGTAATTTAACTAACCTTAAATGATTCAATTTTCCTTAATCCACAGTGTGTACTGCGGCCATATTGGTGCTAACGGCCAATCAGCGTGTTTGATTAGTGCGCCTCAATTCCAACAGCCAATCAGTGTGTTTGATTAATTACAATGGCTTCCATTTGTACCGAGTGTCCGTCTGTCCCCGAACGTATTCTTCAGTGCTGTTTTGAGAATAATGAAGCCAGTTTAGACTCGTAAAGTATCCATGGAGTATAACTTACGTCATTAAATTGCCCCACATGTAATAAGGCCTGTATTTACCACCACTTTTGACTAAAACCAATTTAAAATGGCCACCGAGTGTTTACACCGTCCCGGTAGACTGTTAAGGTTAGTCCCCGGTAGTCTGCACTGGTTAGGTCCCGGTAGTTTGCTGCAGTCCTGATTAGGTTAGGTTAGGTCAGGCGAGGTCTACTTGATTCTATTTACCACATTGTAGTGTGTTTCAGACGAATCTGTAGTGCATATCTGGCGAAAATTAGTATTTTCGGATATCTCCAAAAACACTAATTTGCGACAGATGTGAACAACAGATTCGTTAAAAACACACTATTAAACATTGCATTCTGAAAAGCTCGAGTCGAAAAGATATTATGGACAAACGCTTGAATATTACGACATTTTCAACATAACAATATGAAATATAGTGTCACAGCAGTTTATACCTACATATAGGGTGCCTTGTGAGTTGTAGCATAGCTGAAGAGAGATAAAGGATTATGCAATTTTATGCAAAAAATACTCTACGAGAAGCGAGCAGTGGTGTGTATGGTCCGCCAGCCATTGTTGTGGCAGCCGCTACTCCTGCCCAGTGTTGCCGTCAAGTTATATTTATTCATTTACATGTTCTTGTTCTGTATATGGTAATTGCAGGAAAAATGGAGCTCTGGAAATACGTCCTTCCACCCTCACTGCTAGTTTAACATTGGCTGGACTATGGCTACTCCCTACAACCCCAAAATCAGTGTTGCCAGCAGAGACATCCATGTTATGGGGCGCACAATTTTAAAAACTACATTGTCGAGAATTCTCGTCACATGCGGTCCTCCACACTTGTTGCTGGTGACGAGAATTCTCGTCACCCGCGGTTTAAGGGTTAAAGCAAAAACAACCACCAACCAAAATAAGAAGGAAATTGATAAGTGACTTCTATTTCTGTGGCTCCGCTTAATTATTACCAATGCAAGTTAGGCTAATATCCCAGCAAACAACCAAAATCATTCAAATGGGTTGACAGTACCTACAATCTTACTTAATCTAACCTAACCAAATCCTACCTAATCTAATGTAACCTTGCCTAAAATAGGACACTCAATAGGAAAAACCTTCTGCGATCTTCCTAATCTAGTTAAAACAAAACTAACCAAATCTAACGTAACCTGACCAAATCTTACAGTGGGTGGTGGGCAGAATCGCAGTTTAACCGTTTTCATCTAAGTTTTAGTATTGATAATCTTGTAATTACTGGTACGGTAATAATGTTAGAAAATGAATTAAAATTACCCCACCAACCAAAAACCATTTGCTTTTAGATGAGCCTAGAATGGGCTAATTTCATGATAGATGTTTGGTATAATGAAGGCTACTGTACGATTCTTATTTTTTTCTTTTTTTTTTTCCATGTGGGGATCATTGACTGTCATTTAGGCCTGAGCTATTGAACTGTCTTTGCTTGCAGCAATTCCAGAATAAGGTTTACAGTATATATGCATGGTTGACGGTACTGGTTCATGTCGGCTGTTGTATTTAGTGTGTGTAAGGTATGTATTACTATGGTCATTTGTGTATTGACTCTTGAACATTAATTTTGTAGCTTCCAGATGGCAGGCGAGATGAGGGGTAATGACCATGGCCCAGAAGACGACCACCAAGATGAGCCACGCAGCAAGAAGCGCAGAAGTGCTGACACAAGTTCCATGAGCACCAATAACAGTGTGACACAAGATACCTGTGTATGTGTTAAGGAGATTGTTTTGTTGGCACAGTGGAACTCTACTGATTCCTCCTAACTATGCCAGAAAACAAGCACCCTCAATGTTATTAATAGGGGATTTGTTTTGTAGCATAGTTTGGTTAAATCAAACACCTTCCAATTCACCAATTGTATATCGATAGTAAACTGATGGACTCGCCAAAAATTCCTTACTTCAGGAACCTCATTTTTGGATTATTCCAAGAAATTTTATGAATACTGTATTTGGCTTTTCACTGAATAATCCAGAATTATAGGCCTTCGATATTCTTGTTTGTATTTAATGAGGGAGCTGGTGCATTTTTGTCAGGTATAAAAATAGAGTGCTGTATATGTATAGGAATACAGTACTGTTCTTTTATATTTTTAAACTATACAGGAAGAGGAAGTAAACAATTGTTCTTTTATATTTTTAAACTATACAGGAAGAGGAAGTAAACAATATAAAAGATATTTTTAGTCCATTTATGCAGTATTTCACCCTCGTTTTATATATATCACTAGTTTTTTCAGTACTTAATTATTACTTAACGGGTAACTCAAACGAATGGTATCATCGAACTTAGTTTCAGTACTTAATCATTACTTTACAGGAAACTCGAACCAATGGTATCATCGAGTATGTGTTGGTGAAAAACTTCATGTGCCATGATCGTCTAAATTTTCCCTTCTATCCAGACATCAACTTCATCCAGGTTAGTTCCCAGCACACTTGTGCATTGAACTACTCTTGTGTGCAATCATTGTTTAGTACTGTAATAAATTGAGTTGACAGAATGCAGAAAATTTACACTGTGTGAAGAAAGTCTCATGTTTCCAGCATTTTGCATGCATAGCGTGGAATTACAGAAACTAATCCATAATTATACCGGTAAACCACTGTTCATCGTACCAGGCTGTGTACATTACATGGAAATCATTCACTTGCATTCAGAAACTAAACTCCTGCCCTTTAAGCACCAATACTGGAGTAAGCTTATTTTCAGTGTCTATTTTTCAGGGAAGAAATGGAAGTGGTAAGAGCGCTGTGTTAACAGCTGTTGTTGTTGGTCTTGGAGGTGCCAGCCGCCTTACCAATCGAGGAAGTAGTCTTAAAGGTACAGTAGAGATGGATATGCTGGGAAGTGTGTTGAGTTCGAGGAATTGGCAGGATAAAATGTACTTAAAGTTGTGGTTTGAGTAAAACATTTGATTTTATAGTAGAGGAAAGTGTTGTGAGATGGTATGGGCTTGTGAAAAAAGTAAATGAAACTAGTGTGTAATATAATTTGAATACACTTTTTCTTTCTAGAACTGGTAAAATATGGGAAACAGATTGCAACAATAGAGATTTCCATTAAGAACTGTTGTAAAGAACCAGCATTCCGTCACAAAGACTTTGGTGACTCCATCATCGTTGAGCGCAAGATTGACGCTTCAGGTGGAGGAGGGTACAGGCTTCTGGCCAAGAACAGTAAGTTTTGTATTATGTTAATATTTATTGATGGACTTTGGTGCAATAATTGTTAACCCTTCAAAATACTGCAGTGCAAGCTTGGATGAGGGGCTAGATCTGGAAAACCATACGTAATTTTCTTCTATAACTTATACATTCCAATATTCATGCCAGGTGAAGACAACACTTATTTACAGAGGGATTCACACATTCCCATATTCACCCCAGGTGAACACAACACTTATTTACAGAGGGACAACTTTGCTCAAGGGGGCTGACTTTATTCTCTGTGAATACTAGCCATGATAATGGAAGGAGAGTAGTGATGATGGGAGATATGAATGGAAAGGTGGGAGGTGAGGAAGTGGGGAATATTGTGGGTAAATGGGGTGTAGAAGGAACAAATGAGAATGGTGAGTATCTAGTGGATGTCTGTGCTGAGAGGGGGTTGTTCTTGGCGAACACCTTCTTTCAGCACAAGATGATCCACAGGTATACGTGGAAGAGAAGGGATGAGAGAAGAGAGCAAAAGAGTTTGATTGACTATGTGGCAGTGGATGAAAGGTTGAGGAAGGATGTGTATGGCGCAAAAGTGGTGAGAGGAATGGTCCATTGCTCCGACCATTTTGCGGTGTTGGTGAGGATGAAGGTTAGGGTTAAGTGGGAGTATAGTAGGAGGGATGAAGGGGTGAGGAATAAGAGGGAGGTGGCTAGTGGGAAATTAGATGTAGAAGAGTATAGGGAGGAATATAAGAGGAGGGTGGGTGAGGTGCTGGGAGATGTAAGGATGGGGATAGGGGAGGGAGTGGGAGTGAATGCGGTGTATGAAATGTTTAAGACGATAGTAGTGAGGACTGCAGCATAGGTAGTAGGATATAAGACACAGAAGAGGGGCAAGAAAGGGAGTGCTTGGTGGACAGAAGAAGTGAAAGATGCCGTAGAGGAGAAAAGGAAGGCATATAAGAGAACATTACAGAGGAATGTGCCGGAAGAAGTGAGAGAGAGATGGAAAAGAGAATATAATGTGTGTAAGAGACAAGTGAAAAGGATGGTGAGTGAGAGTAAAAGGAGAGTGGATGAGGAGTTTGGTATGAAGCTGAGTGAAAAGTTTAAAGAGAACAAGAAATTATTCTGGAAGGAGGTGAAAAGAGAAAGAGGGGAAGGAAAGTCTGGTAGCTTGAAAATGAAGAGAGAGGATGGAGTTACTGTGAGTAGAAGTGAGGAAGTGAAAGAAGTGTGGAAGAGGCATTTTGATCAGTTGATGAATGGGGGGACGGGAGGGGAGGCGGTGGTGACATGCATGGGGATGGAGGCAGGTGGTAGGCGACAGGGTGTACAGGGAGATTTAGGAAGGGAAGAGGTTAGGAAAGCAATAGGAAAGTTGAAGTTGGGAAAGGCACCGGGGGTGGATGGGATAACTGCTGAAATGTTAAAGTGTGGGGGGGAGGTAGTGGTGGAGTGGATGTTGCTTATATGTACATTGGCCTGGAGGCAGGGAGAGGTGCCAGAGGATTGGAGGAGAGCCATAATTGTACCTCTGTATAAGGGGAAGGGGAGTAAGGATGAGTGTGGTAGCTATAGGGGAATAAGCCTTCTTAGTGTACCGGGGAAGGTTTACGGGAAGGTTCTTACTGAAAGACTGGTTGAAGTAACAGGGAATAAAGTTAGTGAGGAGCAGGGAGGGTTCAGAAAGGGTAGAGGATGTGTGGACCAAATATTTGCATTAAAATCAATAGTGGAGAAATATATTGGGAAGGGTAAGAAGTTGTATGCTGCCTTCATGGACTTGGAGAAGGCATACGATAGAGTTGATAGGAAAGCTATGACAGAGGTGTTGAGAATTTATGGTGTTGGGGGGCCTTTGCTGAAAGGCATTGAGGCTTTTTATGCAGATGCAAAAGCATGTGTACGAGTAGAGGGTGATCTAAGTGAGAGTTTTAATATTAGTGTAGGGCTGAGACAGGGGTGTGTTATGTCACCATGGTTGTTCAATATATATATGGATGGTTGTATGAGAGAGGTGAAAGCCAAAGTGAATGGTCTGGGGGTGAAGTTGAGGCTGAATGAAGCAAATTGGTCCCTGGTGGCAAGTTTGTTTGCGGATGACACTATGCTGATGGCTGAGAATGAAAGGAATTTACAGAGAGTGGTGGACGAATTTCAGTCTGTGTGTAAACGAAGGAAACTGAAGGTGAATGTGGGTAAAAGTAAAGTGATGGTATTTGAAAGAGCAGAAACTGAAGTGATTGACTTTGCTACACCTTACAGAGTGGCTGTACCAACTGGGACGAAGTGTGAGATAACTCTGAGGGGTGAGAGGATGGAGGAAGTGAAGGAGTTTAAGTACCTGGGTACAGTTATGTGTAAACATGGAAGTATGGAAGGAGAAATTAGGGAGAGAGCAGTGAAGGGTAGACAGGTCATAGGATCACTGGGGAGGATTATGAAGGGTAGAAGTGTGAGTATGGAAGTGAAAAGGGGACTACGAAATAGTATAATCCTCCCAACACTGACATATGCGTCGGAGACATGGACATGGAGTAGGGCGCATCAGTCTAGAATAGGTGCTATGGAAATGAGTTACTTGAGAGGAGCATGTGGACTTACTAGATGGGATGGAGAAAGTAATGAGTGTGTGTATGAGAGATGTGGTATGAGTGAGAAGGCAATTGGCATTGAGTGTGGAGTGGTTGAGAGAGTGAAACGTGATACATTGAGGTGGTTTGGACATGTGGAGAGAATGCAAGGCGAGGAATTTGTAAAGAAGGTGTATGGAAGTGAAGTTGTGGGACCTGGTGTGAGAGGCAGACCTCCGGTTAGATGGCAGAACAGAGTGGAAGAGTATGTAAAGGAGAGAAACGTGAGGGGTAGAGGAGGGCTTGAACAAGTAAGGAGGGAGTGTTGGAACAGGGAGAACTGGAGACACTTCTGCCGTGGCCACCCCGTTGGGGGGAGTTCCCGGAGGGAACGAGGCGTCGGAGCTATAGATGGATAGATAGATACTAGCCATCCCCCACAGGGCTAGAATAAAGACTGTTGTAGGATCTGGTCACTTTCTAGTGGATTTGACAAGATCTACCCACATGGATTAATATTCCACGTGATGTGTACTGCAACTAGAGGCTCTTTTTTTTTTTCACTGCTGTGTGGACCACCAGCACACAGGTGCATTATCCCTTTGCATGCAGCAGACTAAACTCCCTCCCCCTTTACCCCTTTATGATCCCTTTAGGACTGGTCTCGTGGAAAGTGCGGCCCCAATTGTAGCTCTTGTGGTAATGTGGACTTGGGTCCACAGCACTGGCTGTGGGATCGAAGACCTTCCCCCCAATCTCTCTGGTGGTTGGACACCCCCAGACTCGCTAGTCCAGTAAGCTCTGGTCCCATCTTCCAGGGATTTGCTCTAGTAGGCCAGGCATATAGGGCCAGCCCCTCCTTTATTTTAATTTGTTTTTTTCACTGCGACCAGAGGGTACCGGTGGTCTATGGGGGCAGGAGGCCGTTCTACCCCGGGAGAACATCATCATCAATAACAACAATAAAGGGACAACTATTATAGCACCTGTTGGGTAACACACACAGTATTAGCAAGACAAGCATGTTTTTCATTACTCAACAGTAAGGGTGAACAGCCTAGCAACTAGGTGCATGTATCAACATTTATCCACATTAAATTACATATACATGTGTTGCTAATTGTCTGGGTGTGAAAAGTGCCCCGTATAAAGATGCTTATAGGCAAGCTTTGATCCTTACTGCCATGAACGGTTAGTTATCCCAAAGTATGAGCTGAGACTGGTGCTGATTGGCTCCTGTTGTTAGTCCCTTCATCCTGGTCAGTATTACCAGGAATAGTAATTTATAATTGTAGTTAATTAAAATGTTAGACCAGTTGTAGCAAAATCATAATCAATAACCAGCCAACTTTGTTAGAATGATGACTTATCTGGCTTATTCCATTCCAGGAACAGTGGTATCAACAAAGAAGGAAGATTTAGGAAGAGTGCTTGGCTTTTATAATATGCAGGTGGACAATCCCATTACAGTGCTCAATCAAGACATGTCAAAATCCTTCTTGAATTCAACAGTAAGTTACTTTATCTATCTATAGCTCTGACGCCTTGCTCCCTCCGGGAGCTCCCTCCAAGGGGTTGGCCACAGCAGAAGTGTCTCCAGTTTTCCCTGTTCCAACACTCCCTTCTTACTTGGTCAAGCCCTACTCTGCCCCTCAAATTTCTCTCCCTTACATACTCTTGCACTCTGTTCTGCCATCTAACCGAAGGTCTGCCTCCCACACCAGGTCCCACAACTTCACTTCCATACACCTTTACAAACTCCTCACCTTGCATTCTCTCTACATGTTCAAATCACCTCAATGTATTACGCTTCACTCTCTCAACCACTCCACACTCAATACCAATTGCCTTTTCACTCATACCACATCTCTCATACACACTCTCATTTCTTTCTCCATCCCACCTCGAAACTCCACATGCTCCTCTCAAGTAACTTCACACGGTGTAACATATAATATTTATCACCCTACTTTTCACTTTCACAGGAGTGATTGGGATGTATTCATACTGTACCAGTATCAGGTTTAACTGAGGGGGGACCCGGAGGGGATCACCAGCCATACCCAAGGGGCAGTTTTACAGATATACAACTTATTGTATATCCAGGGGACTGGGTTGTTTAGCAGTCTCGTCCCCAAGAACCTTTTCACCACACTTGGTAGCTAGTATTGTAACAAATTATGGTGCATACAGATAAACTTCACTGTTCACTAATTCTCACTGTAAAACAACTGCTCCAAACTCTATTACACTTTTTCCTAGTGCATCCCACGCACTTGTCAATCAACCTGCGTCTATAGTTAGCATGGTAGAAATTCCTTGGCTGCTACTCCACTCCTAACAGAAGGTTCAGATCCTGCTTTAGATCATATAATTATTATTGTGAACTGGCATCATATCATTTAATATTAAATTTGATACTCTGTTCAGTACTAAATAACAACACCATTACCATCTTAATATTTTGTCTGCTCTCTTCCAGGACCCTCGTAATTTATACAAGTTCTTTTTGAAAGCAACGCAGTTACAGCAGATGATAGAAGACTACATGAATCTGGACAGAGCACTTCAGAGTTCCTCATCAATTATTCAGAGTAGGAGAGAGGTAATATATTTTCTTATGCCAAATATACAGGGTGTTTCAGAAAAAATACCAGGATTTTGATCTCCATTTATTGAAAAACTGATAAAGACAAAATAACAAACTTTAGTACTATCAAAAGCAAACTTGATGACAATTTGTCCCTAGTCTAAGTGAACTTCTTGAAGTTCATGTGTTCAATATGAGTGCTGCGTCAGTTGAAGCATGCTTTAACTCTATCTAATGCAACTCGCACGGCGATCGTTGCTTTGCGACCCTAGGTCTGTGGACAGTTTACTGAACGATAGTTTTGAAACACGAAAGGTTTTGGTCCGACAGAATGTAAACAATGCCCCGGAACAGCTTGGCAAGGTGTAGCCTAGTCTGCTCATTATACTACAAATGATTCCTTGTAATTGCTTTATATTTATATTTTTATTAAATATCTGGTAAATAACAGTAATTCTTTTTAATAAAAATATGGTAATGAGAAGAAATGGTGAATGTCGCTGCTACTTATACCCTATTTACTTGTTATATGTGTAGCCTAATATGTATATTCGTCGTGTATTGAAGCCTATTGTTGTACAGCCCTATTTTTTTTATATTGTGTTCTTTTTAACACTTTTATAAATACGTAGCTATATTCACAATATTAATTACAGTATAAGTATATAATCAACACTGGAGGACACTGTGACGGACGTTATAAAAATAACTGGCTAAATATGCTGTATTAAATTTGCCGTGGGATGCGTTATATTCTAACCCATCCTAGCTTGCTCGTCGCTGATTGGTCAATTTCTCCAGGCAACCTCCGCTCTCTTCCCTTTACCGTGACAAAAACATTGCATTTCTCCGCGGTACAATTTGTTATTTTTTTCTTGATGCCTCACTTATTTCGCGTAATATATACTTGGCACTTTAGTAACCTGACAGAATAGTGATAGAGGATTACTTTTATCGTGAAAAAAATAGCCATAGCATTAAAAATAAACGATAAAATACGAGTTGAAGTGAAACGAGCAGCTAAAAATGTTTATACCACTTTTTTTTATATGGCGAAATTTATTTACAATTATTACGCTACCATGACTAAAAATGGGTGGATGATGTAGAGAAAATTCTCCTGCATGTCATGGTGGTATAAGATTGTAGATAAGACAGAAATTATTGCAGGGAACGTAATTTTAATGTTAAGATGTCACTTGACGCTCCAAGGTGCACCCAGTGTTGCCAGGTACAGGGAAATTTTTCTGTTTTAGGGAATTTTGGAGTCCACACGGAAATAATATACAGTTCGTTCACGAGTAAACAGGGAAATTTCTACCAGATGTTCAAAAGTAAACTAGGAATAATTGAGGTAAAAAGGGAAATTCCGATGTTGAAGTGATAGAAATTTCATCAAGTTGACCTGGCAATACTGTCAGAGGCGACATTCACATGAGCGCGGGAAAACAACTGCACCCAGTGTTGCCTGGTCAGCTTATGTCATCTGACTGGTAACACTGTTTGGGGAATGGTGGCATTCTAGGTAATATAGATTGTATCATTTCCCTCTACTATGTTCCACCTACTCTGATTCCTCACTAAATAAATGTAACCAGCTCAAATAGCATAAACATGATACGTGGTTGTGAATTTACGAGCTCGGGTGTACAGTATATATCGAATTTTAGTGAAGAATAATACAGCTAACCAAACACACCCTGTCTCATTGATGTATGGAAGGTAACTGACGTTCTAATGACAAACTGGCAACTCATATAGCCACAAGTCACACCACTTCCCACATTGCTATGATCGCTGTCTCCGCTGTCTCAATTGTTATCGTGTTTTTCATCATATTTCGAAACAAAAAAATACCAAAATCGCTGTAATTTGATACTGAGCCGATTTCAACCCGGTTTTTTTGCTCAGAGTGATTATTGGTTATATTCTCTGAGTTTTGGTAGTACCAAATGTTTAATATTAGGCTTTTATAAGAAAACAGTCATCATTTATGCAAAAAGTCATTGGTGGTATCCAAATTTCACCGTCCTGCAGTTGAAACTGTTAAGGCGTAGACAGAAATTCTCACCAACTTTCTGGCATGTCTCCTGGGTCACACTGGCTGTTTACGCTTCCACATTTTGCTTTAATTCGGCGAGTGTTGCTGGTTTGTTGGCATAGACTTCACCCTTGGCAGCTCCCCAGAACCAAAAATCAGGAGGACTGAGGTCAGGGCTATGCGGCGCCCACTCATGTGTTGTGCGTAAACTGATCAACCTGTTGCCGAAGATCTCTCGAAGCAATTGAAGGGAATTGTTGGCAGTGTGGGGCATGGCCCCATCTTGCTGGAACCACATTTGGGCCTTCTGGCGAAAGGTGAGCTTTTGGCCAAGAGCGGCATTAAACTGTCTAATCACCCTGCAGAAATGCTCGCTGTTGATTGTCACTGTTCTGCCACCTTCCTCAAACCAGTAGGGTCTGAGGAGGCCATGTTTGGCATTGAATGCAATCCATGCAGTCACCTTAGTGCCATTTAGATGCTTCTCACTGATTTCCTCAGGGTGCTCCTGACCCCAGAAGACGTTGTTGTGGTTGTTTACTGCACCATTGAGGTGAAAGTGCGCCTCTTTACTGAACCAAATGTTGTTTAACCAGCCTGGGGTGCGCTCCAACTTGACATTAAACCATTCGCACATCTCGACGCGCTTAGCCATGTCCTTGGGCTTCAAAACTTGATGAGTTGAGATCCTGTAGGGGAAAAGCTGTAGATCTTTCCTCATCGTTTGCCATAGAGTGGTTGGTTTAAGGCCCAGTTCTTGAGCATGAATGCGGTGTGACTTCTTCGGATTGTTCTTAACTGACTGCTGAATTTGCTGACGTTTCTGTGGTGTGACGCTAGGCTTCGCACCACTTCTTCCTTTATTGCAAGGGTGAATAGTCTGCTCCCTCCCGAAGTGCTGGACAATCCTCCAAATTGACTTGTCATCTGGGGTGTTGATGCCTCGGTGAAGCCCAAATTCCTTCGCAAACCTGCGGCTAACCTCCACGTAGGATTTGGTCTCATACCAAAATTGCACTATATATTGTTTCTGCTGTACACCATACATTTTTATCTGAAACAAAATAAGACACATCAATATTAATTGCCACCTGGTTCTAAACAACATCTGTAGAGGAAACATGAGAGAAGCAAAAATTGAAAATTTTATGGCTGAAACAAATCCTGGCATTTTTTCTGAAACGCCTTGTATTATATCGTTATGTTATTTTTCCAATAAATGTAGCTACTTTCAATTATTAAAGTAATATGTGCAACTTGTAACAACAGCATTTCAATTTTTAGGTGTATATTTAACTTGATATCAATCCATCTATAGTGTTAATATCTTCCTCCCCTTCAGAAGTACCACTTAATGATAGTCTTAAGAGGTGAAATTTTTAGAGCGAAGCTGCACTCCTGAAATGTCATGAAAAATTACTACCAAAGTTTATGAGTAAACTAGTCAAGCACAGTGAGTTAAGAATAAATAATAGATTTAGCATTTTTCTTTCTCAGTTTAAAGGTAGTTTCAAGATAGTACAGTTGCGGTCAGAAGTTGTGTCCCGATTTCCTGACATGATGAATCGCAACCAGACGAGTTTGATGGTTCAAACAATGGTGCATCTTGCACCTCTCTCCACACAACATACCGTTGTTTGAACCTTCCAATTTCGCCTGGTTGCGAATCATCGTTCCAGGAGATAGGGACACAACTTCTGACCGAGAGTGTACAATTAACCCTTGATATAATTAACCCTTGATATAATGAACCAATTAGGGGAAAGGAGCTGACATTATATCCGAAAGTTCTTCATAGCAAACCGAGTTTGATATATACAGAGAGTCGTTCGGAGAGGTTTATTATAGCGAGGGTTTACTGTTACTTGCTTTTTATTTATTTATTTATTTTTCAAGTTTATTGTACCAAGGTTCACATCTTTATTTTCAGTCCCTGCCTTACTTGAAGAAAGAAGTTGAAGAGAAACGGCTACAGTATGAGTTTTGTGTCACTCTTCGTGAAAAAAGGAAGAAGCTGAGTGAGTTGCGTCGAGAATTAGTATGGGCTGTGGTAAGTCACATTAATGTTTCTCTGGGCTTTGGGTGAATTAAAGGGCAACTAATTCAGCAATTGAAGCATGTAAGTTCGGTTGTTGATTCCAATTTAACCTGTATTCTATAGTCTTGCTCGCCTAAATTTACGGCTGTGGTGTGTCCCGCTATTTTGTACAGTGTCGCCACGTTTCCCCAACTTGCGATGTGAAACGGAAGCTATTTATGTACAAGGCATCACAAATACAATACATGTAAATTCAGATATATACAACAACCACTTGTGTATTTAGATGGATTAATCAACAGTAATCTTATTATGCATAAAACATTTATACAGTTACACAGAAACATGGCATAAATATTTTACAGTGTTGCTAAAAGAAATTGTAGTAACTTTTAATGGAATTTAGAGTAGTTTTCGGGTGGGTAATAATATCACAGTTATAGATATAACATAATAAACTTGAAAAAGAAGAAATATGCCATTATCCAAAGTAAAAAAAATAATAAATATAATTTTTTTGAGTGGCGGCAATATTGACATACCCAGACCCACACCTACACCCAGACCCCCCAGGTGTTGCTATAATTGTAGAATAAAATTATCACATTTACTGGCTTTTACCGTAATTTCAAGGGTGAGGAATAATCACATTCATAATCTGTAAGCTATTATGTAGAACAAAATAATAGTCATTTGCCAATACCAAAGTAAAAGAAAAAAAAAATCACTCGTGAGCGGCAACACTTCCACACCCAGTTGGTGGCCTTGACACAGGATAGCTTCCTGGCGGTGACCTCTTTTCAGTTTTCACTTTCTTTATGCCCTTTGCACAGACACCATGGCAAAAAGTTCAACCCATTCCTCACATCTACACAGCCAGGCTAAAGAAATTGTCTTCAAATTAACAAATGAAAGCACAGTTATAGATAAAAGAAACGAGAGAGAGAGAGAGAGAACGGTACTGAAAATTTGGCGGCAACACTGTAAAGAGGTGAAAACCACACCACAGCCGTAAATTTAGGCGAGTTTGACTATAGTGTTAGTTTGCATGCAACACAATACTACATGTGTTAATGCAGAGCTTTCTCTCTAGATCATCCAGAAAGAGAAAAAGGAAGCAGAAGTAAAGGGGAAACTTGAAGCACAGGCAAATATTAAAGATAAGGGTGAAGTCAAGATTGAAAAACTCAAGCAGAAGTTAGAAAAACTGGAAGAATCACACAGGTAAGCTTCATAGTAAGGTAACATGACCAGATATAAAATTGTGCAATAATTAATTTTCAAGCATTTAGACTCCAAAAGTCAGCTTTCCATTATAAATACAGTAACATTGTTGGAATTTCCACACTCACTTTTGCAGATAACCGAACCTCCTTGCTGGTCGCGCACTAACACCTCTAATCTTTCCGTCTCTCTCAACAACCATACTACTACAGTACTATATACCTTACCACCTATGCTTAACAAACTCCTGAATATGACTGCAGTACTAATCTTGCTTCATAAAATATATATACAATATGTGTAGCTCATGGTTTTGTGGTTACTCTGGTAGATTTTATATGTGAATATTGTGTCTACAGGACCTACAATGAGCAATTCACCAAATTATCACAAGAAACAAAAGCTAAATCGAAGGAAGTGCAAGTCGCCAATGATGCAGTGATCAAAACAAAGAATGAAATGAAGGATATTCAACGTCAATTGCGTACCATCCAGCGCAGTGTAAAGGAAATCAACAATGAGCTGGCACTGATGAAAGATGCAGAAGAAAGGACAAACAATAAGTAAGTTTATAACCACATGGGATAAGTAGGGTATATTGTACATGCCCATACCATCTCGGATCTCTTTTCTCTTCTTATTGATCAAATGATTTGCTCGCTCCACACCAATATTCTCTAATTTGCAACAAGGATTAAGACAGAAATGTTATGGGTTATTAGATATGACTCACCACTCTCCATCCTAATGACATTGGTTGGATTTGACCTCTAGGAGGGATCAAGGCAACACAGTTATTGAATGATTTATTGCAGTGCACAGAGTCAGTGGTCAGTGCGGCGAGCCAAGTGGATGGCGGAAGTAGAGGAGGTAAAGGCATCTCAGGAGCAGACAAAACAAGATGCAAGTACTGAGCAGACTCACTACAACAACCTTACCAACACCTTGGAAATCAGAAGGAATGAACATTCTCAAGTTGACTTTGAGGAAAAAGCCTTAAGGAGAAAGATTCGTGAGTAAACATCATTTAGTCTAGGTAATATATTTATGGCAATTCCATTTTGCCTTGGAATATGAGTGAATTATCATTTTGACCAATCATACTACACTGTACAGTTACCCACAAATGAACCTGGGACAGCGGTGTTGAGGAGCAGAGGCCAGGCCGTTGGTACACCTGGCCAGAGAGGCAGGCTGCCACATTTGTGGCTGGTAGTAAGAGGAATGAATGAATGGAGTTGTCACTTAGTCATTTTACTATGATCAGTCAATTTTTCGGTATTTGTGCCTATATTAAAAATGCTAAAGCAATAGAATTTTTCTCTATCCAATGCAGTTATTACAGTTAAAGATTATTATCGACCGACATCAGATTTGAAGCATTATAAAATATCTTATTATAGGATAATCCCTGCTTTCTTTGTGTTGCCATATGATGGATCACACTCTAACCAACAAATATATGCAGACTAAATAGAACGTAGATTGTTATTATAATTCTGCTTTCCATGTGTTAGTCTTAAGTATATTAATTGCTTGGGAAGTGTAGTGCTTGTAGTCACTCGATTATTTTTGGCCATTCCTTCCCTCCTCTCTCTCTCTCTATCTATCTCTCTTTTCCGGGATCTGATCTGTTAGTGGTTTACTTGTGATGTTCCTGTGTTCGAGCAAACCCCGCCACTAACGTTATTCCCTGTTACTTCAATCAGTCTCTCAGTAAGAACCTTCCCATACACCTTCCCCGGTACACTGAGAAGGCTTATTCCCCTATAGCTACCACACTCCTTACTCCCCTTCCCCTTATACAAAGGTACAATTATGGCTCTCCTCCAATCCTCTGGCACCTCTCCCTGCCTCTAAGCCAATGTGCATATAAGCAACATCCACTCCAATACCTTCCCCCCCCCCCCCCCACACTTTAACATTTCAGCAGTTATCCCATCCACCCCCGGTGCCTTTCCCATCTTCAACTTGCCTATTGCTTTCCTAACCTCTTCCCTTCCTAATTCTCCCTGTACACCCTGTCGTCTATAACCTGCCTCCATCCCCATGCATGTCACCACCGCCTTCCCATCCATCCCCTCATTCATCAGACCATCAAAATGCCTCTTCCACACTTCTTTCACTTCCTCACTTCCACTCACAGTAACTCCATCTTCTCTCTTCATTCTCACGCTACCAAACTTTCCTTCTCCTCTTTCTCTTTTAACCTCCTTCCAGAATAATTTCTTGTTCTCTTTAAACTTTTCACTCAGTTTCCTACCAAACTCCTCATCCACTCTCCTTTTACTCTCACTCGCCATCCTTTTCACTTGTCTCCTACATACATTGTATTCTCTCTCCCACCTCTCTTTCACTTCTTCTGACCCATACAACTAATGGTATATATTATATTACTGTATACACATTTATAATATGTAATTATTTTCATTGTATTTTTCAGGAGCATTGGAGGAGGAGCTAAGGGGACTTAAAGGACAGCAGGGGAATCAGTTCACAGTGTTTGGCCATTGGGTTCCCCGATTGCTTAAAGAGATAGATATTGCCCATAGTAAGGGAGCCTTCTCCAAAAAACCTGTTGGGCCTTTGGGTAAGCTCCAATGCATGTCATTACTAACTCAATGCAAGTAACTGGCAATTTCTATTGGTTTCTCTGCAGACCTTTAATAAAGGTCATGTTGAAGGATTGTCTGCAATGAGTGAGATGTAGGAGGCATATTGGGATACATTTCATACTGTGGTGTGTGTATTGTGTGCACAGAGTTTTTTGGTATATGGAATTTATATCTGTATTACATATCTACTTATTGCAATCCTTATAACTTACTTTTCAGAGATGAACTAAACAGGCCTCGCAAAAGTTAGGTCTTCTTTACAGAGTTTGTGAATTTTTCACTGACTAGCAGTTAGCTATAATTTATAAGTCATGTTTGTTCTCAGATGGAACTACTGCTTTTCAGAATTTATTTATTACCAGAACCACATTATTATGGAATGCACTTCCTCAATACTGCTTTCCACCAGTTTTTAATCCTTAGTCATTTAAATCCAACTGTTACAGACATTATAGAAATGAAGGATGCCAATAGGCACATGGACTTTGTTTTCATTGATTTTGTTTTTCCTTCCTCCTTTCTGATTCAATAAAAAAAAAATTAATGTTGCTTATGTGGTGGCAGGTGCTTTTGTAAAGATGCGAGACAGTGAGTGGGGTCACGTTGCTGAGGCGGTGTTGGGCGGTCGTATCAGTGCCTTCTGTGTGGATAATGACAGCGATGAGAAGGTGTTACAGAAGATCATGAATGGCATCAATTTGGGACGTCAGCCACAAGTAATAGTGACCAAGTTCAGGGAAAAGGTGATATATTGTTCATAACTGTTGTTCCCTTGTTTCTTTCTATACAGAATACCAGTATACTAAATGAAAATTTGATTAGTTTTCACATGATTGTTTATATTCCCAATTTGTAATAATTTTATTTTAAACCTATGTCTATGTAGGGATGTACAGTCGGCAGCATAACTTAGCTTCATTTCCACCTACGTATGAGCTATATTGATGTTGTAACACAATTTGAATGCAGAGATGACAAATATACTTCACATATGGTAAATTACACATGTTTTTAGGATAGAAAAAGGTTCAGAATGAAACTATCTGGTCATATTAGCATTATCAAGTGCATAAGATGGACGCGAATTTATGCTATCGGCTGTACTTGACTTTGTGGTCACAATATGCGGAGTGGTTAGTCCCTCTGCTAAGTCTCCCAGGGACAGAGAGTAAAACTGTCCCTTTGCTGTGGGATGCCAAACCCACAATGGTAAAAGGAAAATGTGGTTTTAATGATTGTGATGTTCAAGTAACTATTAACTATTGTGAGCTTATGCCATGTCTAATTCTTGTTATAGGTTCATGATGTGTCAAGATTTGAAGTGCAGTCTGACCAGTACCCTTCACTGTGGTCAATGCTAATAATTAACAGCACTGTAGTGGCCAACATAATAATTGATATGATGAAAGTGGAGTCGATACTGTTGATCCCCACTGCAGAAGAGGCTGGACAGATCCTCAAGGATAGGACAAAGTAAGTTGAAACTCGGGAGTTTCTTGTGAATCATCAATGTAATAATTATCACCTCTATTTTTCCATGTCTTTAAGTTTTTAGTTATTAAATATGCAACATTCTTACCAAGACATTTTTAATAAATGTTTTATTTCTCTCTTTAGGGTACCTGCAAATTGCAAAGTAGCATACACCTTGAATAGAGATATGTATTATCCGGACCCCAACTACCGCCTTTACTCTGGAAGAGGCAAACAACCTGCTAGATTCCTCCAGGTGTCTATTGAGCAACTAGTTAGGTAAGTCAAAAAATAGTTTATGCCGGTGTTGTTGTTGTTGTTGATGTTCTCCCGGGGCAGAATGGCCTCCTGCCCCACAGACCCCTGGTATACTCTGGTCGCAGTGAAAAAACAAATTAAAATAAAGGAGGGGCTGGCCCTATATGCCTGGGCTACCGAATCATATCCCAAGGAAATGGGATCAGAGTTTACTGGACCAGGGAGTCTGGGGGCCTCCGACCACCAGGGAGATTGGGGGGAAGGCTTTGATCCCACAGCCAGTGCTGTGGGCCCAAGTCCACGTTACCACAAGAGCTACAAGTGGGGCCGTACCTTCCATGAGACCAGCCCTGAAGGGACCATAAGGGGGAGGGAGTTTACACTGCTGCATGCAAAGGGAAATGCACCCCCATGTGCTGGCGGTCCACACAGCAGTGGAAAAAAAAAAAAAAAAAAAAAGGCCTCCGGTTGCAGTACACCTCACTTGGATTTTTAATCCATGTGGGCAGATCTCATCAAATCCACTAGAAAGTGACCAGATCCTACAACAATCTTTATTCTAGCCCTGTGGGGGATAACTAATATTCACAGAGAATAAAGTCAGCCCCACTTGGCCCTTATGCCGGTGTTATGAGCCTTAATTAACCAATTCATTGAAATTTTAATGCTTTTGACTACCCGGTACATAATATGTTTGCTTTATTCACTGTGAATACTAGCCATCCCCCACAGGGCTAGAATAAAGATTGTTGTAGGATTTGGTCACTTTCTAGTGGATTTTGACGAGATCTGCACACATGGAATAAAAATCCACGTGAGGTGTACTGAAACCGGAGGCTTTTTATTTTTTTTTAAGGTGCAGCCCCACTTGTAGCTCTTGTGATAGCGTGAACTTGGGTCCACAGCACTGGCTGTGGGATCAAAGACCTTCCCCCCAATCTCTCTGGTCTTTGGACACCCTCAGACTCCCTAGTCCAGTAAGCTCTGGGATTTGCTTTGGTAGCCCAGGCATATAGGGCCAGACCCTCCTTTATTTTAATTTGTTTTTCACTGCGACCAGAGAGTACCTGGGATCTGTGGGGCAGGAGGCTGTTTTACCATGGGAGAACATCAACAACAACAAAAACAATAATAACTATATAATATGTAATGGTTTAGTGAAGAAAACCCACAATAGCAGACGAAAAGATGTATTACCAAACGGTTTCAGTGACCCCTGTACCATATGAATCTGTTTTTGTTTATATATTGCCCTTTTCATTTAAGATGGCACTTACAGTACTCTACTTTTTTATTTCAGAAAAATGGAATCTGAATTGGTAAATTCAAGAACAGAAATGAATATGGTGAAACAGAATCTGATGGAATCTGTCAAAGAAATGAGGAAGATTGAAGATGAAGTCAAAGCATCCAACAGAAAATTGAAGGCCTACATGGTATACCAATATAAATTTACTGTAGTTTTACAGTACTTTATATTGCATTTTTATGCTTCCCTTAAATATGTATTGTCTACTCTCATCTTGAATCCCCCTTTAATATTAAAACACATTGAATTAACGTAGTCACTTTAGTGCAATAATATTAAAGTACAGTACTTAATTAGTTACTGTACTGTAATCTAAGAACTTTTAGGAAAGCAGCAGTTAATACATTGCTTCTAAATAATGCTTAATCTGTAATTTTCTCATTTAACAACTTTATGACCCAAGACTCTTGTCTTTTATGCAGGTTAACATTTCCCGTATTATTTTCTTGTCCGATGGAAACACCAAACTGGTAAATAGGTTGCACAGTATATAGTTTAAATGTACAGTGTTATTGAAGTGATGAACTGTATGTATTCCTGAAAAGGATTTTAATTTAAACCCTTGTTACTATTATTTAGAGGACATTGGATCAGCTGCGATTCAAGCTGGCTGAGCTACAGAACCAGGAGGAGCATCCCCCACTTGACATGTTACAGTGTGAGGAAGATATCAAGCAACAGGAAGCTAGACTTGCCAGGGAACAGGAGACTGTAAGTTTGGCCCATATTTTTGGTCATCCAGTGGGTCGGTACTTTTTCTATTGAGCCTAATTCAAGGAAAGCATTGGAAGGCTATCATATGCATAGAGGTAAATGCCTTTGAAAATTAAATTACATCACTAGTTTGTGAAAGGTAAAATATTTCTTCAAATTCTAGTCAAAACTCTCACATTTTAAACTCTGAGTTAATAATAACTATAATATAATAAGAAGGGAGTGAAACAAGTAGTGAAGTCAGGCAAATGAGGAAATACATTTAAAATAATTAATTTAAGGTTTTCAGTACAATATATACTAAACTTGAATTGAAGGGTTTAGGAAATTTCAAGAGGCTCTATCAACAAGGTTATTTTATTACTTCGTTAAAATAATTATTGGGATGTTTTCAGCAAGCTACATATGAAGACCAGCTTGCAGCAGCACAAAAGAGATTTGCTGAAGCATCGGATGAATGCGAGAAGCTTAGAAAAGTGGTAGAGAACATATTCCAGGAAACTAAAAGCATAAATGTAAGTTCATCATATATATCCATACAATATATATTTCTAAGGCATTGTCCCTTTAGGTAACTGCAGTTTAAAGGTGATTGCATTTTTATTTTTAAAGTTTGTTTATTTACATACTGGACAGTACTTTGTAGCTTGACTGTGTAATAAAGGGCCAGTGCATTATCCAGTTTATGACCTTACCACACCCTTATACTTGTCAATGGATGGCCAAGATGGGTGAACATTAGCCAGTATTTTCAACCTAACATGTAGGAATTACAGCCACTCAACCACTACACCTGTTTTTACTGCTGTATTTTAGCTTCACCTTTTATATTTCAGGAAAAAGTAAACCAGTCTGAATCACAAAAAAAATCTTTGACATCAAGTTTTAATAGCTTAAAGAAAGATTTACAAGAGATACTGAAAAATGAACTGGAACTGGAGAAAATGCTAAAGGATGCCAGTGAAGATCTTTCCAAGGAGTTGGAAGCAGCAGAGAAGTTTCAACCACGAATTGATAAAAACAGGTAAGGACAAGAGAGAGAATGAAAAATATCTTTGTAGCATTTGTATTTGTTTATACTGTCAATTTGCATTTCATTGTCATAAATATGATCTTCAACTTTTATTGCTCTTATATTTCAACATGTGTCGTGGATTCAAAAACTTATGGGGGAGAAGCTGAGAATTTTAAGGGCTTGAAAGAGGTGTGATTGTGACCCATTTCACTGGGTACTCATCTTTACCTTCTATATTCTGCTTCCATTTTATAACCTTGGTGCTAGAGCCTCCCCATCCCTTGAATAAAAGGGAATTAGGGTATTGATGATGATGATCTAAAGTATCATGTGGGTTTAAAAAATTATTGCAATTTCTTTGGATCAAAACAAAAACAGTTGTGACATATGAAACCATTATGTAATTAAAGCAAGATTTCTTATAACAGTTCGGTTGCTACAGTCGGGACAAACTTAAAATCTCAATAGGCCACGCCCCCTTTCCTGTCACTACCGTGGATAACGGAACATGTTCTCATACCGGTCTCGATGCTGCCACTTGACATCTGACCACAGCACTGATAACATCTATTATTTAATCCATTGAACAATAAAAGAATGTTGCACAGTACTTGAACACGTAAAGGACAATATATTTCTAGCTTGACTGGCGAGTGTTGCTGTACCGGCTGGTTTACCATGGGTTGGGGGTATGGTTGGACAGTGGAGTGACCTGCCCTCTAGCAGCCAGTAAGGCACTAGTGCATGTCCTTGACTCCACTTTGTTACATAGGCCTGGCACACTGCTCGCTGCCGTGCACTGTTAAACATAATTTCAAACATAATTAAAGATCCGACTAAAATCTAAAGTTTCTGAACTCTGATGTCGTTATCAGTGTTGTTGTTGTTGACTTTCTCCCGGGGCAAAATGGCCTCCTGCCCCACAGACCCATGGTATACTGGTCGCAGTGAAAAACAAAAACAAATTAAAATAAAGGAGGGGCTGGCCGTATATGCCTGGGCTACGAAGCACATCCAAGGGAAATGGGACCAGAGCTTACTCGACCAGGGAGTCTGGGGCCTCGGACCACCAGGGAGATTAGGGGGAAGGTCTTTGATCCCACAGCCAGTGCTGTGGGCCCAAGTCCATGTTACCACAAGAGCTACAAGTGGGGTGGCACCTTCCATGAGACCAGCCCTGAAGGGACCATAAGGGGGAGGGAGTTTACACTGCTGCATGCAAAGGGAAATGCACCCCCGTGTGCTGGTGGTCCACACAGCAGTAAAAAAAAAAAAAGCCTCTGGTTGCAGTACACCTCGCGTGGATTTTTAATCCATGTGGGTAGATCTCGTTAAGTCCACTAGAAAATGACCAGATCCTACAACAATCATTATTCTAGCCCTGTGGGGGATAGCAAATATTCACAGAGAATAAAGTCAGCCCCCCTGGGCAGATCGTTTGATATCAGTGTAATGAATGACACATGAGAAACTGAAATAGGAGTTACTGAAAACTGTAAACTTGTGACAAAGCAAATTTTAGTAATTAGTGTACTCAAATATAGTTATTAATTATCGTTGGTGCTACAGATACTGCTGCCAGCCATATGAGTACAGTAAGGAGGGGGCATGGCCTATTGAGATTCTGAGTTTGTCCCGACTGTAGTTAAATAAAACTTTCAATACCAGTGTTGTCTCGTTTTGCCTTATTAGCCTAAATTTGAGGTTAAGCCAATGTATTGTATGGGGATGGCCAATATTTTCTACAAAATAAATTTTTGTATGATTTCCATTATTATTGATTTCTTCTTTTTTCCTCTCACTCCTATCTGCATGCATTTCACAGAAGTGTTAATGAAGTAAAGCAGCTGTATGATGGGCTGGAGACACGACTGAACAAGGAGCAAGCCCAAAGCGGCGACCCTGTCATCATTGCAGAGCGCTACAAAGAAACTCGCATGAGACATGAGAGGTTTTCAGCAGAAATAGACCTGCACAGCAAACTTATTAAAGTGGGTCATGTTTGAATGAATAATATATCATTATCTACTGTGCTCCTGCCATAGTTTCTTGACCAGACTGAATATAGTGAATATGCTTGTATTATTACTTAAAGATGATGTTTGCTCTCTTCCCCTAGGATATCAGAAACAGTCTTGATGCAAGACAAGAGCAGTACAAACATTTCCGAAAGATGATATCAGTGTATGTCAAAGCCAATTTCACCGTTCATCTGAGTAATAGAAAACTTAAGGTATGTAAAAACATAAGAACTTTGTAAACTGCAGGAGGCCTGTTGGCCCAGTTCTTGGCAAGTATAATCTTTCTATTTATCACCAGCATACGGTTTCCTATCCTTTGAATGTTGATAAAACTTTGTTTGCAAACAAGACACTGCCTCAGTTTTACTTGCACCATAATGATCAAGTAATTTTTCATTGTATAGGGGTAGGGAAAAATAGTATTGTAAGTTATATATTATGTTCTCCAACTTCTCCGAATTGGTATAGAGATGATAAAATTCTGATCAAGACGAAAAAAGCTGGAAAAAAAAAAAATTCTTCCAAAATAACCTTTTAACTTTGTATAGCCTGATGAGAAAAATTGCATAGTGTTAGTAAATTTTCAAGTTGCTTGTCAAAACCAAGGGGTTATGGTGCATATGTTAATGGTGTAGGGATGTGGCATCCCCATCACTTCTGTAGTGCTAGTAGCCTCATAACCCCCAACTCTAGGGGTCCCCTATGATAATGGGGTTGGCAACACCAGTAAGGGCATATGGCTGTAAAACCTGCTTGCTGGTGGCATCTTTGGCTAACTGGAAGAATGCCATCAACAAGTATTGGAAGCCTTGCATGGTAAATGCCTCTTAAAAACAAAGCATATGATTTTGCCTCATTGTCTTTCCTCCCTCTATTAACAATGAATTCACACTCTAAGGTACTTGGAAAGCATAAATGTTGTGACATGCTGTATTCTGTCTTTCAGGGGTCATTACAATTTGACTTTGAGAAGGAAACCCTCGTTTTGAATGTTACTCAGATGAACAATAATTATAAGGGGTCAACAAAAGACACAATAAGGTAAGCATATTCTTTAAATTTTACTTTGTTGAAAAACAAAGTTGTTGAGACAAGGGTATGTATATCACCATGGCTGTTCAATATATATAATATGGTTGTATGAGAGAGATGAAGGCCAAAGTGAATGGCCTGGGGGCGAAGCTGACAATGAATGGAGTAAGTTGGTCCTTGGTGGCAAGTTTATTTGCGGATGACACTGTGTTGATGGCTGAGTGAAAAGGAGTTACAGAGGGTGGTAGAGGAGTCTCAGTCCATGTGTAAATGAAGGAAACGTAAGGTGAATGTGGGTAAAAGTAAGGTGATGGTATTTGAGAGGGCAGAAACTGAGTTGATTGACTTTGCCACACCTTACAGAGTGGGAGTACCAACTGAAACTAAATGTGAGATAACTCTGAATGGGTGAGATGATGGAGGAAGTGAAGGAGTTTAAGTACTTGAGAACAGTTCTGTGTAAACATGAAAGTATGGAAGGAGAAATTAGGGAAAGAACAATGAGGGGTAGACATGTCATAGGATCACTGGGGAGGATTATGAAGAGTAGAAGTGTGAGTATGGAAGTGAAAAGGGGACTAAGAATTAGTATAATCCTGCCAGCACTGATATATGCATCAGAGACATGGACATGGAGTAGTGCTCATCAGTCTAGAATAGGTGCAGTGGAAATTAGTTACTTGAGATGAGCAGGTGGATTGACCAAGTGGGATGGAGAAAGTAATGAGAGATGTGCTATGAGTGAGAAGGCAATTGGTAGAGAGGGTGAAGCATAATGCATTGAGGTGGTTTGGACATGTAGAGAGAATGCAAGGTGAGGAGTTTGTAAAGAAAGTTTATGGAAGTTAAGTTGTTGTTGTTGTTGATATATGGAAGTGAAGTTGTGGGACCCAGTGTGAGAGGCAGACCTCCGGTTAAATGATGAAACAGAGTGGAAGAGTATGTAAAGGAGAGAATCGCGAGGGGCAGAGTAGGGTTCAACCAAGTAAGAAGAGGATGTTGGAATAGGGAAAACTGGAGACACTTCTGTCGCAGCCACCCACTTGGGGGTAGTTCCCGGAGGGAATGAGGCGTCAGAGCTGTAGATAGATAGGTTTACTTTGTTAAGCTAAGATATCAAAATAGAATGTCTAAATGAGAACCCCACCCGTGTTCGAAACTGGATACTCTGATTACGAGACCCAGGCATATCCAGGTCCCTGAATGAATTTCTCAGATATTTTTGGTACATTTTGTTTATCCTTCCTAAAATATACAATAGCTACGAAAAAGTATAGCCTGACTATAAATGCACTGCACCATTTATCTATCATTACTGTACCTGTATTTTGAAATCATAAATATAAAGCTTATAAATAATATATAACTAAATTATTTATACTATGAGCAGATCAGAGAAGCAAACCAAGAAACTGGGTGCTTCATCCAACACACCTAGGTTGACAATGATGTCTGGCGGTGAGCGTTCCTTCTCCACCGTCTCCTTCTTAATTTCTCTCTGGAACGTCATAAAGTCACCTGTTCGTATTCTTGATGAGTTTGATGTGTTCATGGTAAGTGTCATAAATATATACATTAGTGTAATTATATACATATATATATACTGTGTCTGAAATTTACCAATGAATACACAGGGGTTTCTCTGATCCCCCCCCTTCCTCAAGTACCATGCTACTGGGGCCTTACCCTTGCATCTCAGGCTCCACCGACCATTTTGACTAATTGTGAATTATTTACCTTCTTTTCCAATCCTTAGAGAATGGTTGATGGTTTTTCCTGGAGATTATACGAGAAATGAAGGGAGTTTCATCCCCTACAAATAAACCAACATTTGCTTAATTTTTTTAGTAGCATTTCTTTTTATGTAATACTTCTATAAAACGGTAACAGGATGTTGTGGCTAGGAGACGAGCAATGAATATGATGATCCAAGCTGCCATGCCAGGCACACAGTACATATACCTCTCTCCTCTCGATACCAACTTTGGGGAACAACAACTCAAAAAAATTACAGTCTTCAGGTAATATTCTTTGGCATAGTCGCCAGCACTGCCGCGTGGTACAGGGGCTCGCATGTTTAAGAGATTAAAGTGATTCAGTTCCTTAAGCAACAAAGTTCACTTCATGCGCAAGTGTATCAAGGATACTCCATCTCATACGCTTGGATTGTTTCTAGCTAAATAATCACAGTGGTGCTACATCTCTGAATATGTGTGAGCCCCTGTCCATGCGGCAGTGCTGGCGAGTGTACTTATGTGTAAGTACTGTACTTAAACTTCATCCCTCAACTCACCCATAATATGTAGTTTTCTCCAGTTTCAAATTTTTTTGTACTTTCACTTTGATAATTGAAGTTAGTATCACCATTCAGACCTAAGTAAAATATTATAGATATCCATCAGTTTACAGACTACTATGTGATCTCTTGGTAGGCTACTTACAGAGCACTTGAACAATTTGTTTTTGTTAAATTGAAGTGCCTGTTATTACAATAATGGGCCTCAAACCTCACTGAGACACATCTTAACACTCTTCAGACCATAGAGAACAGAGCCCGAATGATAATCACAGGCTGCACAGCTACAGACCACCGACACCATGAAATCAAAGTCCTGAAGATCAAGGACCACCTTGACATGAGAGGCACACAAACACTTACTGCAGCCTCCACATACCCACACCACCCACTACATTATATGGCAGAACATAGCACCCCACTCTATTAAACACATTATGGAAGACTGCAATGCACACAACCACACTCGCAAAACATAACTTACACTCTTTGAAGGCACTGTGGGAAAGCCCGGTTCGGGCCATGGACTAGGCTACTCAGGGGCTGCTTGGCCAGACAACTTGAGGAACTTCAACAATAACAAAATTACATTTAATAGGAAAAAATATGACAGCTGTTACTGTGTAACAATACTTTCTGATAACATTTTGAATTTTATATTATTATCATTGTGATTTGTTTCTTCCCAGGATGCCCGACCCTCAGAGAAATGAGAAGAGTTCCAGCCAAAGCAATAGCCAGTAGCCATAGGTGCTTTGTTTTCTCTGGTCACACTACATTAGTACAAGTACAAACTTTATCATTACACAGATGGAGGTAATAATATTTTGTAATTAATGTGGAAAATTATTATTTTGAAATGGATATGATTTGCTTTCCTGCCCAAATTCGTATCATTAACCCATTCATTACTATTAATTAATAACATTGATGTATTGGATGTAGAGTTGGGTACCTGTGTCTGTAGAATTTCTCCCTTCTCATGCCTTTTAACAATTATTGCTTCTATTGATGGCTCTTGATGCCCAAATCCGGCCAATAACTTTCCCTCGTTAGTGTCTCCAATTTTCCTTGATCTGACATTCTTTACTAGCCAAATGAAACCTTCCCCTTCTGTTCACATTCCTCTCCTGAATTTTCTACCCTATTCACCAATCTGATGAGAGAACATCCTCACTCTCTCACAGACCTACCCACTGTAGTATGCGACTCTTGCAGGGCCCAGAGATTAGAATGGACCAATAAAAATAAGGTCTGATGAGGGTACCTGGAACATTTGGTGAGAATAGTATATGATAATAATAATAACAATAATAATAATACAATGTGAACTCACCAAGGTTGGGGAGATTATTTAATAATAATCATACCAAGATAGGCACGGAAACAAAATAGTAGAAACTATGTTCTTGCTAAGAAAAGGGATAGAGTGCACTACAAGAAATGTTAAGTATGGGATGAAAGGCAGGTGTGGGACAAAAAGTACATAAGATGTATGAGAAATATATAACCACTACAAAATGAGACAACATTACCATTAAATTATGATCATACTGTACATTGTAATTACATTATGATTAAATGGACAGAGAAAAAATTAACTTTGAAATTAGTAACACCACGTTTACAAAACACTGGATAAGTACGGTATAAGATTGAATAAACTTATGGTATTAATTTCTTAATACAGTTTGTTGTTGATGTTCTCCTGGGGCAGAATGGCCTCCTGCCCCACAGACCCCTGGTACACTCTGGTCACAGTGAAAAAAATAAATTAAAATAAATGACGGGCTTGCCCTATATGCCTGGGCTACCAAAGCACATCCTAGGGAAATGGGACCAGAGCTTACTGGACTAGGGAGTCTGGGGGTGTCCAACCACCAGAGAGATTGGGGGGGAAGGTCTTTGATCCCACAGCCAGTGCTGTGGGCCCAAGTCCACGTTACCACAAGAGCTACAAGTGGGGCCGCAACTTCCACGAGACCAGCCCTGAAGGGACCATAAGGGGGAGGGGGTTTACACTGCTGCATGCAAAGAGAAATGCACCTCCATGTGCTGGCGGTCCACACAACAGTTGGGGGGGGGACTCTGGTTGCAGCACACCTCATGTGGGCAGATCTCGTCAAATCCACTAAAGTGACCAGATCCTACAACAATCTTTATTCTAGCCCTGTGGGGGATAACTAATATTCACAGAGAATACAGTCAGCCCCACTGGGCCCATCTTAATACCGTAAATGAGGTTACAGCCTGCCAGTAATGAATTTTCTCCTGTGCTAGGGTTGAATGGATATATACAGGGTGATTCAAAAGAAACGTTACCCATCATAGAATGGTCTTGAAATAATGGAAAATAGGTTATAATTTTATTTCCTTTCAACAAATGACACCATTGACAATTGTAGATGATACATCAGCACCATCTGGAAAATGACATGTCCTGTGCACTCTAAGGAGTGGTATGTTCTCAACTGAAGCAAGATGGTGTTTTCCTAAGCACAACGTGAAAACATCGTTTCAAGCACAATATCCTGATGCCCCCAATATCAATAAGATGACAATTTAAAGACTGATTGACCGTTTTCATGAGACTGGAGGTGTGCACGACAGGAAATGAAGTTGACTGATGAAAAGATTGAAGATATGAAGGAGCGGTTACAAAGATGTTTGAGAAAGTTTCAGGAAACCTGTATCACAGGCACAAATGTCTTACTCTAGTGCACAGAGAGCTGCAAAAATAATTACACCAGCAGCCATATTGCATTCATGTGGTTCAAGAACTGCGACAACCAAAATTGCAGGTGGTTTCGACGATTTGTTGAGGAACATGGAGTTGGCTTGCTTGACAATTTTTTCTTTAGTGATGAAGCATGGTTCCACCATAGAGGGTATATTAAGTCAGAACAGTAGGATGTGGTGTAGTGAAAAATCCACGTTTCATGAAAAACCCTTGCATCCTCAAAAAATTGGAGTGTGGTGTGCTGTAAATCATGCAGTGGGTCCAATTTTCTTTGAGGCAACAGTGAATGGTGATGTATACCGGGATATAATCACACAGTTCATCGCACTTCTTGATGAGGATGAACATTACTGCTGGTTTCAGCAAGATGGAGTTACACGCCACATGAAACTACGGCATTCCTGCGGGATTTTTTTGCTGACCAACTCATTTCCAAAAACATGTGGCCTCCAAGATCGTTAGACCTTACATCTCTCAATTACTTTCTATGGGGTCACCTGAATGGTGTGGTCAATCAGACTAACCCCCACACATTAGACGAACTGAAAGCTAACATTGAAACTGCAATTGCAAACATTTCTGTAGCAACTCTACACAGAGTCTCTGCTAACATGGTAAAAAGGGTATGAGCTTGTATTCATTATAATGAATCACACTTTGAACATATGCAGTGAATATGATCTGCTATTGCTTCTTAAACACTAAATAAGTTCTTTATTTCATGTCTTAAATGCATATGTACAGCATATAATATAAAAGTAAAAATTATATGTAGTCTGGGTAATGTTTCTTTCAAATCACCCTGTAATAAAATTCTTATTATTAAAATGAGATCTAGCACAAAACACCCCAGTTGTGGGTAGGATTGAAAATTGCACACCCCTGGACTGAATAACAAAACTCGTACTGTTGAACTTACGGACTGTTGTACACAAAATCGCCCACACTTGGATTTTCATCGCCAATACAATTTAATAATTCAACACTAGTACCAAGCTGTATAGGGTATTTAGTACTAAGATGGTAGTGGGAAATTAGAGAATGAGAGAAGAGGAAATGTAGTTGGCAAGTGGGGTGTGAATGGGATAAATGAGAATGGTGAGTGCCTGGTGGATGTGTGTGCCGAGGCAGGGTTGTTCCTCGCCAACACCTACTTCGAGCACAGACTGATCCACAGGTACACGTGGAAGAGGAGGGATGAGAGGGGTGAGCAAATGAGTTTGATAGATTACATAGCTGTGGATGAAAGGTTAAGGAAAGATGTGATGGATGCTAGAGTGGTGAGAGGAATGTTTCAGTGCTCTGACCACTATGCGGTGTTGGCAAGGATTAGAGTCAGGGCAAAATGGGAGTATGGTAGGAAGGATAGAGGGGGGAACAAGAGGGAGGTGGCAAGTGGAAGATTGAATGACAGTGAGTACAGAGAGGTATATAAGAGGAGGGTGGGTGAGGTGCTGGAGGATGCTAGGCTGAGTATGGGGGAGGGAGTGGGAGTGAATGAGGTATATGAAGTGTTTAAGGCAATATTAATGAGAACAGCAGCAGAGGTAGTCGGATATAAGACACAGAAGAGGGGCAAGAAAGGGAGTGCTTGGTGGTCAGATGAAGTGAAAGATGCTGTAGAGAAGAAAAGGAAGGCGTATAGGAGAACATTACAGAGGAATGTGAAAGAGAGGTGGAAGAGAGAATACAAAGTATGTAAGAGACAAGTGAAGAGGATGGTGAGTGAGAGTAAAAGGAGAGTGGATGAGGAGTTTGGCATGAAACTGAGTGAAAAGTTTAAAGAAAACAAGAAATTATTCTGGAAGGAGGTGAAAAGAGAAAGAGGAGAAGGAAAGTCTGGTAGTGTGAGAATGAAGAGAGAGGATGGAGTTACTGTGAGTAGAAGTGAGGAAGTGAAAGAAGTGTGGAAGAGGCATTTTGATCGGTTGATGAATGGGGGGACGGGAGGGGAGGCGGTGGTGACATGCATGGGGATGGAGGCAGGTGGTAGACGACAGGATGTACAGGGAGAAATAGGAAGGGAAGAGGTTAGGAAAGCAATAGGAAAGTTGAAGATGGGAAAGACACCGGGGGTGGATGGGATAACTGCTGAAATGTTAAAGTGTGGGGGGGAGGTAGTGGTGGAGTGGATGTTGCTTATATGTATATTGGCTTGGAGGCAGGGAGAGGTGCCAGAGGATTGGAGAGCCATAATTGTACCTTTGTATAAGGGGAAAGGGAGTAAGGATGAGTGTGGTAGCTATAGGGGAATAAGCCTCCTTAGTGTACCAGGGAAGGTGTATGGGAAGGTTTTTACCGAGAGACTGATTGATGTAACAGGGAATAAAGTTAGTGAGGAGCAGGGAGGGTTCAGAAAGGGTAGAGGATGTGTGGACCAAATATTTGCATTAAAATCAATAGTGGAGAAATATATTGGGAAGGGTAAGAAGTTGTATGCTGCCTTCATGGACTTGGAGAAGGCATACGATAGAGTTGATAGGAAAGCTATGACAGAGGTGTTGAGAATTTATGGTGTTGGGGGGCCTTTGCTGAAAGGCATTGAGGCTTTTTATGCAGATGCAAAAGCATGTGTACGGGTAGAGGGTGATCTAAGTGAGTGTTTTAATATTAGTGTAGGGCTGAGACAGGGGTGTGTTATGTCACCATGGTTGTTCAATATATATATATGGATGGTTGTATGAGAGGTGAAAGCCAAAGTGAATGGTCTGGGGGTGAAGTTGAGGCTGAATGAAGCAAATTGGTCCCTGGTGGCAAGTTTGTTTGCGGATGGCTGAGAATGAAAGGAATTTACAGAGTGGTGGACGAATTTCAGTCTGTGTGTAAACGAAGGAAACTGAAGGTGAATGTGGGTAAAAGTAAAGTGATGGTATTTGAAAGAGCAGAAACTGAAGTGATTGACTTTGCTACACCTTACAGAGTGGCTGTACCAACTGGGACGAAGTGTGAGATAACTCTGAGGGGTGAGAGGATGGAGGAAGTGAAGGAGTTTAAGTACCTGGGTACAGTTATGTGTAAACATGGAAGTATGGAAGGAGAAATTAGGGAGAGAGCAGTGAAGGGTAGATAGGTCATAGGATCACTGGGGAGGATTATGAAGGGTAGAAGTGTGAGTATGGAAGTGAAAAGGGGACTACGAAACAGTATAATCCTGCCAACACTGACATATGCGTCGGAGACATGGACATGGAGTAGGGCTCATCAGTCTAGAATAGGTGCTGTGGAAATGAGTTACTTGGGAGGAGCATGTGGACTTACTAGGTGGGATGGAGAAAGTAATGAGTGTGTGTATGAGTGAGAAGGCAATTGGCATTGAGTGTGGAGTGGTTGAGAGAGTGAAATGTGATACATTGAGGTGGTTTGGACATATGGAGAGAATGCAAGGCGAGGAATTTGTAAAGAAGGTGTATGGAAGTGAAGTTGTGGGACCTGGTGTGAGAGGCAGACCACCAGTTAGATGGCAGAACAGAGTGGAAGAGTATGTAAAGGAGAGAAATGTGAGGGGCAGAGTAGGGCTTGAACAAGTAAGGAGGGAGTGTTGGAACAGGGAGAACTGGAGACACTTCTGCCGTGGCCACCCCCTTGGGGGGAGTTCCCGTAGGGAACGAGGCGTCGGAGCTATAGATAGATAGATAGATGGTAGCCTACAGTAAATGTAAAAGGAAACAGCCACATGGAACTAAAAAAGATAATAAAAGCTGGAGTATTTTATATGGGTATTGTCATCATGGTCATTAAAGGTGAAGGAAACGCATGAATACCTGTAGACACAACAAAAGCATACTGTAAGTTCATTTGTTTTCCCCATTTATTCCTCCAAGTCTACGTGCCACCTGATCATAATATGGTAGCCAACTTGGAACATATGCATGCAAATCCTTAAATGCTACACTCCCCCCTGATTTCATAATTGGGGCCTAATCCTCAGAAAGACATCTACTACCCTTACAATCATATCCTAACATAACCTAGCATCTATATCATCTTCACGGCCTTCTTCGCCTCCTGGACGGCCTTCTTCACCTGGACAGCCTTCTTCGCCTCCTGGACGGCCTTCTTCGCCTCCTGGACGGCCTTCTTCGCCTCCTGGATGGCCTTCTTCGCCTCCTGGATGGCCTTCTTCACCTCCTGGACGGCCTTCTTCGCCTCCTGGACGGCCTTCTTCTCCTGCTGGAGGGCCTTCTTCGCCTCCTGGACAGCCCTTTTTCACTTCACAGCAGACAGCAGTTCTTGCACCTCCACAGATGGTGGATCTGCCTCACAAGTGGGGCTATTTATCCCAGTTGGGACTATTTAACCCATAGCTTGGGGGGGGGGAGGGGGGGGATGAAAGCCTACAAATCCTAGATAGCTTGTAAAGGGAAATGAAACAAAGTTCATTGTTTTCCCTGCTTTCTCCCCATTTATTCCTGTCAAAATGCCACCCGATCATATATGGTAGCCAACTTTGAACACGTGCAAATCCTTCAAACCTAATCTTTACTGCACTTGCATGCTAAATATACTCATAGAACACATGGATCATCATCCGCAACCACATAATTCTTGCCTCATCAGCATTGAATTAATTTACTCTCTTTATTCATATGCAAAAACCTCCTTTGCTCACATTCACTTACCTGTACTTTCCACAGATATACACACTCCACACCCTTCAACTTGCCTTTGACATCATCAATACCCCATTTATCTCTTTCAAGGGGTAGGGAGGCTCTGGTGCCAGGGGTAGAAAAGCGAAGCAGAAATACAGAAAGTAATGTCAGAGTACCTAGTGAAATGAGTCACACATACAAATCACTTCCCCTTTCAAGCCACGAAAATTCTTAGCTCCCCTCACAAGGTACTTGCAATAATAATTCCATTACTGCATCCCAAAGTACCTAGAGAAACTCCTCTCATGTATTTATACTTTCACTATGATGAGTGTGAGGAAAGACTGTATATATCACTATGATGAGTGTGAGGAATGATTGTATATCTGATGTGTTGCATTTCAATTCATCCATACAAGCTCTCATTCCCTTGTAAAAAATAAGCAGCCCAAGCAATTAAGAATCTTCAATTCAGAACACAAATGCAAGAGTGGCAGAACACTTAACACATCTAAAATTTATCAAGTGTATTAGCACAGAAGAAAGGCTTCACTCTTGGACAGCAAATATTTTCTTTGACATAAGATCATTTGGGATTAGTCAAAGTATATTAATTACAATGTAAGCAGTTGTTTCTGAAGAGATTGAAAGAGATTTTATATATCAGTAAGGTCTATCTTTGGATGGTATTCATTTCACAATCCCTTTAATGTAACTCCATGTTTAAGAAAAAATCACAAAATGTGAAAAGGGCCAAAATGTTTTAACTACTTAGGATCAACACCACCACCATTTTCTGGAACTTACACATTTTTTTTCCTTACCATACCTTTGGATGTCAAGCATGTTTCCATACAATGAGACCATGGAAGCTATCAGTTGGTATGGAAACCAGAAAGAAATCCCGCCAAGTTGCCACAGAGCTCAAGTAACCCCACTGAGGTTATGGGGTCATTCTGGCATGGGTTAAGTAATCATGTCAATCCTTTCAACAATTTATAGCAAATAAACAAAATCTTGGAGAGGAGGAAAGGCACAAGTAGGCACAAAGACAATGAAAGTAGTGTTCATTTGGTAGAAACTGAGAAAATGGATGCTATTATATATACACAAACTAAGCCTTATAACCACATTGCAGGTAAATTAATTTATGGTTCTTGGATCTATGTCACATTATAAATTCATTCAACAACATCAACTCCAAGCTCCTTTCTAGCCTTCTGTTTCACTTAAATATATATATATAAAAAAAAATACCTTTTAACTTTACTCTTCTGAAATATATTTTAAATATTCATAAATGATCCCATGCTTAGGGAATACAGTCCTTTTCCATCATTCTACAGTGTTTACCTAATGTGTGACTGACTATCTCTGGTTCACTGTGACTTGTACAGTCACAATCCAAAATTTTTATTCTAGTCCCAACTAAATTTTCTAATTGTCTGGTACACCACCAAACCAATTATATACACCAATCATTTCTGTTCTAAAAGTGTAAAAGCTTGTTCTGTATTCTGTCAGACAATTGGATGGTCTGTATAAATATTTTGGTTTGTAACTGTTGAATTTATTTTTCATTTTGCCGGTATTCAGAAAACATCTTGGAATTTCATTAAGCACATTTCCAGGATGTCTCAATGTGTATGTAGAGATCGCAGAAACTTCAATACTCAATAAGTAACCCTCTGTCCCCATGTTACAAAACTTTTTTATGCAGCATAAATCTTAATTTAAGAAAAACTTACGAGACTTATAGGCAACATTAAAAACTAAACTGAAAGAACAGAAAAATTGGCTGAATAACTTTATGAATTCATTCCATGGTCAGGGAACTCTGGATTATTAACAATTCTGAAAAAAAAAAGGGGGGGGGGGGTCTATTTCATGGCAACATTTTGAAGAGGCCTCAAATTTGCTGCACTCTATATGCCTACTGAATTCCGACCCAGAGAATGTGTTAAAAGTTACCGGCAATAACACCTACAGTGCCAGGATAACAATTAATTGTATATTGGTATGGTATAAACGTATGCACAATTATACATGAATACTGACCAAGAATCATTACCACCTGCAGAAAATATATATGTGTATAATATATATATATATATATATCTATTTATAGATGCAACCAAACTAAGACATTACGTTACAGACAATAACTGTATAAGTGTAAAAATTACTGTATAATATATTCTACCAAGATGCAATACCTAAAAACTAAATGCTACTTGAAGAAATGCATTTTTAGAAATATATCCTATATAAATCTATTAAAAAATTTAAATTAAGCCAATTCCAGTGAAAAATTGTTGGGAATGTGTTCAAATACATCATCTGATGGGGCACAATGAATCTTATAAAACTGACTAACAGAGCACACAACTGGAAATAAACATCTTGTTTAAAATTATTTACCTACATGAACAAATGGTGATAATATAAATATAAGTTTACATTAACTACACTGTAAAATTATCTATTGAAATTATCACTTTTGCATCAATATTCTGACAGGTCAACTTGTGCTGCATCAAGCAAGTCTTACCATTAGGAGAGATAAGGCATTGCGAAAATACTGTCTTGTAGAGCAATCACTTTTCTTTATTCTGGCTATTTACCGAGTCCTTACCAGAGGGTGCTTCTTTTTCTGTATTGGTGGGAACTTTATCTTTACTTACCGCAGTACTTGATTTTTCAACCACAATGGGTGTTGAACACTTGACGTGTTTGCCGTCCTCTTGATTTTTCTCTTTGGTGGCTTCTGTTGTTTTCTCTTCAACCTTTTTCCCATTACTACTCTCTTTAGATTTCACAACAACTATGTGCTGCTGCTTTTTCTCAACTGGTTTTTCCTTTTTTTCGATTACGCCAACATAAATTTTCACAGCAGTCTCTTTTTTTGCTGCATCTTTTTCTTTTTGGGATGTCTTTAGTTCTGACGAAGATTGTGGTTCCTTATCTTTTTTCTGAACCTCCAGAGACTCTTTCTCTTTTTCTTTCTTGCTAGTGGTCTGAGATTCTACAATTACCCGAGTTACAGTTTTGGTCTCTTTCTCCGCCTCCTTTTCAGTGACCACGATTTCTTTCTCTTTTAACTGTTGAGCTTCTTCTTCCTCCACCTCCTCCTCTGCATCTTCACTTTTATCCTCCTGGACTACTTGTTTCTCCTCAGCTTGTTGGAATTCCTCTTCTTCCTCCACCCCCTCTTCTTCTTCCAGTTCCAGCTGTTGCTCCTCCTCCTCCTCCTCCTCCTCCTCCTCTTCCTCCTCCTCCTCTGGCTCCTCTGGCTCCTCTGGCTCCTCCGGCTGCTCCTCTTCCTCCTCCAGCTCCTCTTCAACCTCTTGTTCTGGTACTTCATCCTCCTGTTCCTCTGGGTCATCTGCCAGTTCCTCCTCATCATCATCTCCATTTTCCTGAGTTAGCTTCCTACGCTTCCTCCTTTTACCAGGTTTGATGTCCTCCACTGGCTCAGCTATGTCACCGACAATCATTGAGGGAGGGTCTTCCATTTCCTTAACCAACTGTCTAAGTTTGATGTTGGATGAAATGGCAAATCTATTGTATTCAGGAATAGACATTGCATACACATACATAATCCTGTCTTTGGTCTGAACCCTTTCTCGCGGACACTTTGCCTTTAATTTGGTTTGGAATGAAGTCCGAGCATGTTCACTCTTCCTTCGACTAAAACAAGAAGTGGCACTGTCTATAAGGATAGGCATATCCTCATAAACACAAGCCCTTGACAACTCCTCATGGATCTTCTCATCACTTTCATGAATGAGAGTGGTATATCTGAAGCCAAATTTCTCAACTGAGCGAGACCATATCTTTTTTGCAATGAAGCATTCCAAGTATTTGGGTTCGATTTCTTTCACTCCTTCATCAGCATCATGGTCAAGTTCATCACACCACTCTCTGATTTCACATGTATCCTGATGTTTGTTAAACCACTCAGTCATTTCTGCTGGGGTCATGGACACAATCTTCTTTGCATTGATCTTGCAGACGTGACAGTACATATTAGCAACATCAAAATCCAGGACAAGTCCTGTTGTTAGCTCTATAACTGCTCCAGCCACCAAGCAAAAGTCACTTCCCCACTGGTGGTATGTAGTTGTGAAAGAAACAGTAAGGTCAATCAGCCCATCTGTTTCTAATTGGCTCTTGAAAACTTCTCGGACAATACCAGCACTGTTAATCAGGCTCTCCTCTGTATCTGCCACCACATCACTGATCACTTGGCGAGCATAAACAATGAAAGTAGCTTCATTCAAACATCTGGCATTGAAGTATTTGCAGTAGTGGCGTAAACCACTGTACCCTAAGCCATTGTCTAGGAAGGCTGCTACATGAGCATAGTTTATGTTCTCAGTCTTTTGCAAAACAGCATCTGGCTTCTCACGCTTTCTCTTTCTCTCACGAATGAAGTTTGGAGTGTTAGTAGACTTGTTATCTTCACAAACAGTACAAGATACTGTAAATTCAGAGATCATTCCCTTTGTTGTAGGCCTAACACCTATCTTGACATCCTCACCACATTCTCGACATGATACCAGGGCTCCAAGCGCACCGACCTGGCTGGTAGTCATGTGTAATCCTTCAGACATTCCATCCTCCAACACCAACACTGTTGAAACCACACCTTTATCTTTCCTTCCATCATCTGAGTCCACCACTTTAGTTCTCTTAGAGGCACTTGGCTTCGGGTAGTCTTCATCAGAATCGCGTCGTTTCCTTGGCCGTCCAGGACGTCTGTTGGGATCTGGGAATAAAGATGGTTTTATATAAGTTTAGATGATGAGTTAAGGCTCAACAAAAGAGCGGCCTGACATTAATGCCTTTCAAGTGTTCACTCTAAATACTGTACCCAAGCACCATCCTTAATTAGGGTTTAACACATACCCAAAATCAGTTAAAACCAAATTGGGGCAGAATATTTACCTCTCAATACTGGTCTAACCATACTAGACCTAACCTGATCTGGATTTGTACAGTTTAACTTTCACCACTTCATTACTGTTCAGCAACGATACAGCTGCCTACTATATCTTTCTATCTATAGCTCCGACACCTCGTTCCCTCCGGCAACTACCCCCAAGGGAGTGGCCATGGCAGAAGTGTCCCCAGTTTTCCCTGTTCCAACACTCCCTCCTTGCTTGATCAAGCCCTCCACTGCCCCTCACATACTCTTCACTCTATTCTGTCATCTAACCGGAGGTCTTCCTCTCACACCAGGTCCAACAACTTAACTTCCATTGCCCAGGGGGGCTGACTTTATTCTCTGTGAATATTAGGCATCCCCCACAGGGTTAGAATAAATGTGTACTGCAACCGGAAGCAATTTTTTTTCTCTCTCTCTCTCTCACTGCTGTGTGGACTGCCAGCACATGGGGGTGCATTATCCCTTTGCATGCAGCAGTGTAAATTCCCTCCCCCTTTATGGTCCCTCCAGGGCTGGTCTCATGGAAGGTGCGGCCCCAATTGTAGCTCTTGTGGTAACGTGGACTTGGGCCCACAGCACTGGCTGTGGGATGGAAGACCTTCCCCCAAACCTCTCTGGTGGTTGGACACCCCCAGACTCCCTAGTCCAGTAAGCTCTGGTCCCATCTTCGCCAGCCCCTCCTTTATTTTAATATGTTTTTTTCACAGCGACCAGAGTGTACCGGGGGTCTATAGGGTGCAGGAGGCCATTCTACCCTGGGAGAACATCAACAAAAACAACTTCACTTCCATACACATTCTTTACAAACTCCTCACCTTGCATTCTCTCAACATGTCCAAATCACTTCAATGTATTATGTTTCACCCTCTATACCACCCCACACTCAATACCAATTGCCTTTTCACTCATACCACATCTCTCATATAAACTCTCATTACTTTCTCCATCCCACCTGGTAAGTCCACATGCTCCTCTTAAGTAACTCATTTCCACTGCACCTATTCTAGACTGATGAGCCCTACTCCATGTCCATGTCTCTGACACATATGTCTGTGTTGGCAGGATAATACTATATTGTAGTCCCCTTTTCAATTCCATATTCACACTTCTACCCTTCATAATCCTCCACAATGATCCTATGACCTGTCTACCCCTCAGTGCTCTCTCCCTAATTTCTCCTTCCTTATCTAAAAAAAAAAAAAAAAAAACTTATGAGAGCTCCACCTGGACTAGAGGTACAGTATCAATAATTTTAACACAGGATATTGTTTATTTCATTGCTTCTCTCTATATATAAAGTAAAGTTGTATGTAAATTTGTATGCATGTGTGTCTGTAAGCTATATTCTCGCATCACGTGAAAACTAAACTTCAGACAGCAAAATTAAAAACCTTCGGAATCAGCATGTCAAACAGCATATTTGTGGCAATTTTTGAGGACATTCTTTTACAGTATATTTCCTGGTCTTATTATTCTAGTTTGTAGAAATTATTAAGATCTAAGCTATCAATACAGCTTAACAACTATTTCATCTCCATGATGACTAAAATAAAGCTGCAAAACTAATTAAAGCATATGATAACTACATGTGAGGAAAAGTCAGTTTAAGTTAAGGGTTCTTTCCTTGCAATTTTGTGGTTAAAAATGTATAGAGGGTAAATATCTACTAATGGCGGTTGGTATTACGATGGTTTTACCATATAGCGCAACAAAATATAAGCATCCATAAAAACTAGAAAAATCCAGGTGACCCATTCTTCTGAAATACCAAAATACCAATAATCACACAACTATAAATTAACCTAAAATACTAAACATACACATAGACAATTAAGAGTAACAATAAAATATGCATTAAAAAAATATATATATCAGAAACCCAGGTGGACCCATTCTTATGAAATACCAAAATAACAAAAATTTCAACACGCTATACATTACAAATACATTCCGCTGGCTAATCACCTATAATACATTATGCCTGCAAAAAAAAACCTGATATTCAATAAACTGAAAACCAACAATTCTAAAATATGTAGTATGAATTGACAGCTGCCTGGGCCGTATGCAAGGATATTTGTGGTGCATACGATGGCATGGTACCGGTACAATGACTCCATAGACAAACAACAGAGCCGTCGTACCGGTACCTCACCATCGTATGCACCACAAATGTCCTTGCATACGGCTTCACAACGCCTGCAAGCACATAAAAAAAATATGTATGTATATATATGGTTACTCGTTTTCTGAACATCATATTATACATAATTATAGTATTTATCTTTCCTAGGCAGTCAGACCCTCATTAATCAAGCCTCCAAGCTAACTATATTTATGTGGGGGATAAACTGAGACTTCCTTGAGGTTAAATTTGGTCCACTTTCTTATCAGCGGACGTGACCATTGCAAAGCTTCAAGACCGTCGTACCTCCCAGACGCCATATTAACCAGGATATATTTTAAAAGTCTTATTTAACACAGTACCAGTGTGTCTTTAACTCTCCTGATCATCCTCATCATACACGTGTAGGATATACCCTTACTTGGTCCGGACTTTTGCTTCTTGGGTCGTCCCCGCTTCTTCATTTTGTTGAAGTTCCCGACGTAATTTGTTAAGGGTGAACGAGAGAAAACCTTTATACACTCACACCATAGACGCAAACAATCCACCAACCACCCCAGCCTGTCTAGACCATATGAGACGTACACGCTGATTGGTTCCCGGGTCACGATGCCGCTCCCGCCATCACAAACCCTCAACCAATCACCAACGCTACTCAATTGCCCGCTAAAAATATGAATATCTCGGCCAGGGACACACGGCGCTTTGTGGTTTGCAACAGCTGCCACATAAGGACCACACACAGTAGCGGGGAAGTGGCTTATCATAGGTTTCAAGACAACCCGAACACACCAGTGAGTGTGTCGGCGTCTGTGGCCAGGAGACGCTCATCATTTGTATTTTAGGCCAGGGACACGGACAACATATGGTCGCTCGGTGGCCTGCAAATTTTCCCACCTCTATGGCCGCCACTGGGTCTTTGGTTTCCGTGCCGTCGCCAGCCGGAGTCCGGACATACGGGCCACTCTGCGACGTCCCTCAGGCTCAGTTAGTCAATCCACAAATCGCCGTTATCAGCCACACTTACGGAAGGACGACTCGAGTGGTCCTTGTGTGGCCACCACCCCATGTGTCCCGGGCCTTAATTGATTTAATATTTTATTCGGAGGGGTAATACAGTATAGTCTATCTGTTATATTCATCAATATTTGCATTCTTATATTATATTCTTTATGGATGTACTGTTCACATTGATTGTGTGTTCCACGTACTGCAGAAGCTTATATTTACCTCAGGAAATTACAATTAAAAAATCATAACAGAAATATAAGTTATAGATATTTTAGGATTGTATTTATTAGTCGTGCTGTATAATATCAAAACTTTGGAAGCTATATAGCTACTGGCTGAGAAATGGGTAATTTTGCTGGTTTGTGGTAATGATATTCTCAACCCTTGCAGTACACAATAATCCAAATAAGTAGTATATCACAAGAAATAATTGAAGTATATACTACCATTTTTTAATGAAACGTGTCAATTTACGTCTGGCAGTGTAACCTGGCACCCCCTCCCCCATTCCTCCTATAACCACACCGGTCTCCAGAGGAGAGGTGGGGAGGTGGGCAGGGTTACGCGGGAAAAATGTTAACGGAACGGTGAACTGATGTAAATTACTCAGAATATGATAATGGTTATTTGAATATCGAAATCACATCTAAAACAACATTCTTTTTTAGTAAGATTCCCCATGGAGTCATTTTCTATGAACATTACTAGACATACATGGTGGTGGAGTGTGTATATAGGGCACTACTTCCCGTCCCTGCGGATAGTGACCCTCAGTCCCTCATGGCTTTCCATGCTATCGACCCTTCCAGTATATATTAAAGCTTGATGGTCATGTTGCGTGCTCCACCCCTTAAAATCTCATTCTTCGGAAACTTAGGGATTGTTGTAATAAGCCTCAAATACACGATTAACCAGCTAGAAAATACATACTTTAAATTCGCTTTCACTTCAGAGGCGTTCTTCGTTTTTGTACAAGTCACCCTGATGGTTATTTCATTCCAAGTTTTATGGTCACCCCTAGAAAGACGGAATAGCGTAGTCTTTAGTTTCCCATTTAATTCCCACTGTTACGGTACCTGTTTCAGTGCTCTCTTATTATAAGTTAATCCTAGTACTGTTCGTTTAGGGGCGGCTTATATAGCTTGTGATTTGTGTAAAGTAGGTTATTTAGCACTATAGCATATACAAAACAGTTCATTATGTTGTATAATTATCATGGTTTCATTTTCAAATACATAAAAAGGCGTTTATGATCAATTCCACGTCTGGAAAAGCCTTAATAATGATGGTACGTTTAATTACTTGATAGCGAAGAATTAAGCTCGAGATCAAGAACGAATTTTCATGTTTTTTGGCCGAGTTTGGCTGTGGCACTAAATAAACAAAAAAAGGAACCTATAGCCCTCTTCCCTGCAAAGTTGCACTACAAAATTTTCTCCATTATAATGCCATCCAAGTAGTCACAATTCAACGAATCACTTTTCTGTTCCCATGCCTAAACCATCAATAGCTCTTGACGCCTCGTTCCCTCCGGGAACTCCCCCCAAGGGGGTGGCCACGGCAGAAGTGCCTCCAGTTTTCCTTGTTCCAACACTCCCTCTTTACTTGGTCAAGCCCTACTCTGCCCCTCACATACCCTTCCACTCTGTTCTGCCATTTAACCGGGGGTCTTCCTCTCACACCAGGTCCCACAACTTCACTTCCATACAAACTCCTCACCTTGCATTCTCTCTACATGTCCAAACCACCTTAATGTATTACGCTTCACTCTCTCAACCACTCCACACTCAATACTTTCTCCATCCCACATGCTCCTCTCAAACGAACTCATTTCCACTGCACCTATTCTAGATTGATGAGCCCTACTCAATGTCCATGTCTCTCTGATGCATATGTCAGTGTTGGCAGGATTATACTATTTCTTTGACCCCTTTTCACTATCATACTCACAATTCTACCCTTCATAATCCTCCCCAGTGACCTGTCTACCCCTCATTGCTCTCTCCCTAATTTCTCCTTCCATACTTCCACACTTATTAGTCCCAGTTGGTACAACCACTCTGTACGGTGTGGCAGTCAATCACTTCAATTTCTGCTCTCAAATGCCATCACCTTACTTTTACCCACATTAACCTTCAATTTCCTTCGTTTACACACGGACTGAAACTCATCCACTACCCTCTGCAACTCCCTTTCACTCTCAGCCATCAACACTGTCATCCGCAAACAAACTTGCCACCAAGAACCAATTTACTTCAGTCTCCACTTTGCCCCCAGGCCATTCACTTTGGCTTTCATCTCTCTCATACAACCATCCATACAGTATATTGCAGTCATGGTGACATAACACACCCATCTCAGCCCTACACTAATATTAAAACTCTCACTAAGATCACCCTCTACCCGCACACATGCTATTGCATCTGCATAAAAGGCCTCAATGCCTTTCAGCAAAGACCCCCCACCCCCAAACACCATAAATCCTCAACCACTCTGTCAACCCTATCATATGCGTTCTCCAAGTCCATGAAGGCAGCATACAACTTTCTACCCTTCCCAATATATTTCTCCACCGTTGATTTGAATGCAAATATCTGATCCACACATCCTCTACCCTTTCTGAACCCTCCATGCTCCTCGCTAACTTTATTCACTCTCAATAAGAACCTTCCCACACACCTACCCCAGTACACTAAGAAAGCTTATTCCCCTATAGCTACCACTCCTTACTCCCCTTATACAGAGGCACAATTATGACTCTCCTCCAATCCTCTGGCACCTCTCCCTGCCTCCAGGCCAATGTGCATAGGAGCAACCTCCCCCCCCCCCCCCCACATCTTCACATTTCAGCAGTTATCCCATCCACCCTGGGTGCCTTTCCCATCAACTTTCCTAATCTCTTCCCTTCCTAATTCTCCCTGTACACTCTGTCGTCTACCACCTGCTTCCATACCCTTATTGCATACACAATACTAAATATAAATTAAGAGGAAGAAAGATCACACCAAGCCTGGAATACCCTGTAGGACAAGTGCCGAGATCGAGGGACAGCAAAGATGAAGAATCCCTGATAATTAAATTAAAATCTACATGTTCTATATTGTCAAAACAATCTCACCCAGTTTTAATTGGCACTCGCCCAATAAGGTATTGCAAAATAATTTTCCCCATATGCTCTCTTGAAAACCATCTCCTACTCATACCAAAATTGTCAATTGGTGGAATATCCTGAATAAAGTTTGTCTGTAGATTATCCAACATGTAAAATAATATTTTCTTTGTGCCATGATTCAAATCCAAAAACTCCAGGTCTGTGATTCTAAAAGAATATAAAGCATAGCATTAGCAAACAAGGGTGTTCAACTTCTTAACCACGTTACACGTATCACAGGTAGAATTACATCTTGACCAAGTGGGTCAACACACACAAGTTAAGATTAAAATCAAGTAATTGGAAAGATGCTAATTTGTGTACACTCTTATCAGGTGAGAGGGATGGTGGAAGCTCGACAACAATGGGAAACTATGATCAACTTTCCCCAATGTTAAGAGAAACTTTAGACATTATTTTACTATTTATTCTTGACCGACACCACAGTAGGCGTCTGGCCACTGAATATTTAGTCAAAGAGACCCATGCCGAAGTCTTCATCGGACTCCTCCTCCTCCTCCTCCTCCTTGGGCTGCTCCTTCTTGGGGGCTTCTACTACAGCAGCCACCGGGGCAGCAGCTACAGCAAACTTGCTTGGGTCCTGGAAAGTAATATTCAATAAGCAACTCCAGTATTTGGAAATACTGTAATCAGATTATGAACTTGGTTACAATAAACTACATACAATACTTACTCAAACTACACCAAAGTTATCCTAGAAAATATGTTTCCCAGTGAGGCCATGTGTGTGTGTGTTATCAAATGCACCTTTTACAGTCAAACCTTATTCATACTAATTTCTGGTGTATTTTTACATAAACCTTTCACCAAAGCTAAGTTAGGGAATTTTTTTTTACCATGGATGTAAGACCTTATTGGGGAACCAAGAGCTTGGTAGGCTGTTTTTCATAAAATTATATTTGAACTAAATGACCAAAATAAAAAATTCATCGATGTGAGACACTGATCACACAACCACACCAAAACTAGTACCACACATACTCACACCTAATTTGCCATCACAGCCAGCCTGGGTAAGATCTTACAGGCTGTTACCCCCCCCCCCCTTTTTTTGAGAGGCTGGATCTTACAACTTCCACAGAGATAAATTAGACTCTAGAAATGGAATAATTTCTTGCCAGCCATATAATAGTTTTACAAGGAATTTAATATACGTAGGTGTCAATACTTACAGCCAAATATTCCTTCAGTGCCTCGGCTTCCTTGAAGGTAATGTCTGTGACGGCAGCAACAGCAAGGAGACGCTTGAAGCCATTCACGATGGAGTGAGGCACAGACACCACAGTGGGATACCCAATGGACAGAGACACTGAGGCAACATTGGCAACACCCTGGAAGTATGAAATGGGTATATAATTATATAATCTAATACTGCACCATCATAATTTCCATATGCTAAATACTATATAATATTGAAAATATTAATTTCATCTCCCACTACTTGAGCAACAAATCTAAATTTTACAAAATTATACTTTTTCCAATATGATAAGATAGTAAGATAAAGTGGTACATGTACAACCTTTGAATTCAACAAACAAAGCAAATACATTTTCATTACGGTATTTTGTTTTCCAAATTTACTTCATCTTGGACTCAAATAAACTTGTGTCAATATGTACAGTATAAGATGTATTCCTTGGCTGACTCTATAATTTGTAAAACCAACCTTCTGGAAGCTCTTCAAGAGATCCTCATCAGTGATGTCAAGAACCTTGGGGGAGAAGACAGTTCCCTGATCAAAGACTTGCTGCACCACCAAGCCATAGGTGAAAGGAGAGATGTTCAACATGTTCAGCAGTGTGGCCTCGCTGGCACCCACCTTGTCACCTTCCTTCATCAACTGCACATCATTCTGGGTGGAAAAAATACAAATAAGAGTTACTCCTCTTTACACAACCAATCAGTTTTCTTCAATGATAGACCCTAATAAACTAGCACCCTAGAGGAAACCAGGGTGAATTAAATAATCCCAAACAAATCCATTGCCCATACCAGACTAGGCATGATCGTTACGGTATTCTTCAAATACTTCTTTTACTTTTGTATAAAGTTAAACCCTGTGCAAAAGTAATATCTGAACTAGAGTTGTTGTTGAAGTTCAAGCTATCTAGCCTAGCAGCCCCGAGCTCCTGAGCTAGGCCATGGCCTGAACCGGGCTTTCCCAGTGTCCTTAAAGAGTGTATGTCGTGTCGTTGGCGAGTGTGGTCGTGTGCATTGCAGTCTTCCATAATGTGTATATTAGAATGGGGTGCTGTGTTGCATCCTGGACAGGCATCCACAATGGCTCCACCCAGCTGCTTCTGATATATCAGAAGGGCTGGGCAGTGGTCACATAGCAGCCTGGCCAGGTGGACTCTGTCCTCACTGGGAAGGGAGTAATGTCTACCAATTTCATATTTGCTAAAATCAAAGAAGGTTGCCCAGGAACTTTCATGTTTTACTTACCACAATTTCAATTGTTCCCCTTGAGATCTTAGTGGGAATCTGCAGAGCCTGGAAGAAACTTGTCTTCTCTGGTCCCAATCCAGTGTTTTGAGAAGGAATGGTTACAGCACAGGGAGCAATGGCTCCAGGACGGGCAGGGGCCCTCTTCTTGTTGGCCAGCAGCTTGTCACGTACCTCTACTAGATCTTCATTGGTGAACACAAATCCAACATTGTTGACAATGTGGGGAAGCAGTCTGAAAGCATTCACAACATTTCAAATGACGAAGTCCATCAAAATGTTAAAAAATGCAAATTGGATAGACTTATTTTAAGCAACATAACGGCGAGGTCATATTGCGCCAGGAGAAGGTGATAGAGGCGAGATAGCAAGCAGGAAGAAAGTAGAAAGAAAAGAGGAACAGTTGAAGAACTGAAAGGGAGTGGCTGGGTCTGAAGGAGTGCCAAAACCCTTAAAGTATTGCCCACATCACTAACTACTCTAAAGGTGCAAATTCCAGCGTTCGCAAACTACCAAAAGGTTGTGAGATTCGCCAGATGAATCAATTCGCCGGGTAAACGGGTATCGACAAGAACCCAGTGCTTTCAATATAAAATGCTTGGTGCTACTATAGCGTGAAGTCTACCACAATATGTCGTCTACCCAGGTGCAGGTCGGAGGTGTACCGTGCCTGTACTACGTTGTCCTCAATAGGGGTGTCAAACTACACGGTCTGTTCGTAAAGGAAATTAAATTTTCCATTATACAGACATGAAAAATAAATTGCACTGCAACCTGAGCCTGAGTGAAATCTTAGAACTAATATCACATCTTGATCATTTTTGCTGGAAGATGATAAGAAAAAATTCCAATGATCTATTCGTGTCATTCCTAGAAGATATACGAAGAGTTTATCGCTAAAATAAATGTATGTATTGTATTTGATAGCGTGTTTATTTTTACCTCTCTGCCTTTAATATATAAATATAAATAATATATAGATATATAAATGATAATATAAGGTTTAAATAAATATATATACACATACAATATTATATTATTAGTTCGATGCTGCAGTAGACCTCACGCTATAGTCAAAACGGGAGGTAGATCTCACGCTATAGTAGCACCAAATGCTTCTTGTAGTAAATATAAGCAATTGAAGTCTATTTACCTGTTTAATATTTTGATAGTTAAACTATATTCCAAAGTGAGACTTACTGCAATAAGGTGGTTTATAAAGATTAATAAAGCCAAATACATAGTCATCGAAATGGTCATAAATGATTTTATTTTGTGTTCAAACTACACATTTCTTGGAACTGAAATGCATAAAGAGCGAATGAATATTTGGGCAGGTCTTGAAACGATGTCATTGACATGCATAAAATATTGAAAAAATGGTAGTCGAATTTCCATTACACCAAAATTGCCGACCAAGATTGATTGGAGTACCAAAATCTACAATACAAAGGCTGCACAGTTTGCCAGATGTTTTCTGTAGGCTTTTAGTCTATTACTATATTCAAATTTGGCTGTATACCATGATTTTACCTGGTAAATTACTTGCTAATATTACAGAGCAAGTAATTTACTATTTGTGCAATGCTAAGCTAATACTTAAATATAATTAAACAGATTATTTGTTTCATTACCTGCAACTACAGAGACCTAGCATCACTGCTGCCAAAATGAGTACACAACTCAAACTAAGCCAGTGTAGGCATTCTTGCTTTGCTATATTTTTTTCAAAATGTCTGTATATACATGTGCAGTGGCAGATTGAGATCGTAACACGTATGTATAAAATGTGAAGTGTAGATGCGAGTCGTCGTCGTTGCCTGTGTTTATGTTTACAGCCGATTTATCTACATTAGGTTCCTTTCATTATTTATGCCTACATATAGTTAAGTCCAGCATTTAAGTTTCTAAAATAGTATTGAATATTTCTATGGCAAAAAGAAGGTATGCAACAACCAATTATTAGTATACCCATAAAAAATATGTCTAATTATTTTATCTGGCAAGCCTCAGCCAGTTTGCAAACGCTGGAATTGAAAGTCAAGACTATTACCTATACTCTATTTGTTTACTATTATCAGAAAGTAAATCACAACTAGGATAACACTTGCATTTCATCTGTTATTATGTCAAATCAGAGGTTCAGAAATGCTGCAAACCATACCTATAACATTAATCAACATATGAAACTACACCTACTCTACTTTATAAGAATTTATCGGACTTACTTCTCGAGGTTGGGATTGGTCTCAAGGTGTCCCCTGATGGCCTTCCTCATCATAGTGTTCTTGCCCATCAGTACCACAGCATACCCCCTCAGGGCAATGCGGATCTCTTGCATCTGCTTTGACCCCACATTGTCGGCCCCAACGATGAAGCAACGGCTGTACTCGTCCAAAAGCTGGATAATCTTGGTGAAGTAGTTGGCTTTCCACGTTATCTTGTCCACCCTAACCATCTTGAAAGTGTGGATTAAGGCACCGGCAATGCGGACTTAGGGACTGTGGAAAAGACAAATATAGGTGAACATGAAACTTGAGTAAAGTTTAGTAAGAGACACAAATGAAAATTTTTGACCGGGGCAAAATACTGGGACCTAGCCTGATCTGGCAACACTGCTACAAATCTGTAATTCTTTCAATAAATACCCAAAACACTGGGACCTAGCTGGATCTGGCAACACTGCAACTAAACTGCAATTCTTTCAATAAATATCCTAAACCCTACCCTTGGGTCATGTTGAAGAACGTTTGGTAAATATTGAAAGAATTACCGTTACTGCGTACAGTTTTTCTACCTTCATTACCCACTTATTTAGACCATTCTAAGACTATTTTCAGTGAATATTGAAAGAATTACCGTTTTTGCGTACGGTTTCTCTACCTTCATTACCCACTTATTTAGACCATTCTAAGACGATTTTCTTCTATGGCATTTCCTCCGCAAATGCCCCATTTCCAAAATATTTGAAATTAGCCTGACGTTACCTAGACCGCATCAGACTACCGGGACCTAACCTGGGCAAACTACCGGGAAATAACCATGCTAAAGTACAGGAAATGACTGGAGCAAAATACTGACCTAGCCAGATCTGGCAACACTGCTACAAAACGGTAATTCTTTCAATAAATACCGGCATTTCCCATCTCCAAAATGGGGCATTTTGAAATTAGCCGGACCTTCCCTAACCTAACCTAGACCACATCAGACTACCGGAACCTAACCTGGGCAAACTACTGGGAAATAATCGTGGTAAAGTACAGGAAATGTTTACCCAAAATACTGGGTATTTATTGAAAGAATTACAGTTTTGCAGCAGTGTTGCCAGATCCGGGTGGGTCCCAGTATTTTACCCCTGTCATTTATTGTACTTTATCACGATTATTTCCCGGTAGTTTGCCCAGGTTAGGTCCCGGTAGTTTGCCCAGGTTAGGTCCCGGTAGTCTGATGCGGTCTAGGTTAGGTTAGGTCAGGTCAGGTAAGGTCAGGCTAATTTCAAAATGCCCCATTTGAATATGCCCTATTTTGGAAATGGGGCATCTGCGGAGAAAATGCCATATAAGAAAATAGTCTTAGAATGGTCTAAATAAGTGGGTAATGAAGGTAGAAAAACCGTACGCAATAACGGTAATTCATTCAATATTTACCAAATACTGGGACCTAGCCGGATCTGGCAACACTGCTACAAAACGGTAATTTTCAATAAATACCGAACGTTTGAGGTGCATACGATGGCTCCAAAGACATACAACATAGCCGTTATACAGTGCCACACCATCGTATACACCACGGATGTTCTTGAATACGGCCCCACTAGTTATAATTACATTATATCCACCGTGGTCCCAGAATTAAGACAAAGACATTTTGGGCCATATTCAAGAATATTCATGGTGTATACGATAGCTCTGTTATTTGTCTATGGAGTCATCGTATCAGTACCACATCATCGTATGCACCACGAATGTTCTTGCATACGGCCTTTTTTTTTTTTTTTTTTTAGACACCTCACATACCACGTGACACACATTTCCGACATTTAACTCCTTATTTAATACATTCCTACAGCTATTTAACATCTAGAAAATCTCCCGAGTCATGAAGATGCGGTATTCCTTACTCTTCTACGATCATATAAACATAATAAAAGGGATATAAATCATTAGAAATAGGAGGGGAGAACATGACATCCTCACCTTTCAGACAACACGTTGACGGAGAAAGAATGAACTGTTGCCAGGCCAAAAGTCGCACGTCTGATTAACAATTTCCCCAACTTCAACCTCAGAAATTCCCTGTTTACCCTTGATAGATAGTCGTATTATATACCATCAATTTTCCTATTTACCTAAAAAAAATCTCTGTTTACTCTTGAAGATAGCAGTAAGTGTACATTTACTATCCATCTTCTTAATATTTCGTCTGGTAGAAATTTTCCCATTTACTCCTGAACAATCTTTATAGAATTTTTCCATTGGTACCTCTAATTCTTCATGTCTCAAGAAAATTGTCCATACCTGGCAACACTGGAATTAAATGTGGTAATTCAGGGTTGCCATTTATTCTGGTTTTCATCCCGCCCAATACACACCAAAAAGTAGCCAAATTATAGCCACACGTTCTGACACTATAATATAAATTTTTCCTGTGTATAGCCCACAAACATCCCACTTTGGCGTGAAAATTGCACACTTGGCTTCCCTGATATAGATAACAGCAGATCAATTATGAAACGCTCGCAAAAGAAAAATATTCTATCATAAATAATAATTGTTCCACTATAAATCTCACGACGTCAATAAAAAAAGAAACAATAATAATAATTGCAACTAAGATTTGGACCGATAAAGGCCTGGTATATCAAAAAAATAATTAACCCTTAATAAATTACACTTCCGACGAGGCGACGACAGGCTTCGACAGCATGAACTGTTCGCTACAGGCCTACAGCCTACAGGCTGCAGCCTACAGGGCACTCCTACAGACTACAGTGCCACCACAGACATCGACAGCATGAGCTGTTCTCAGCGTTGCCAGATGGTAATAGTGAAATTTCGTGAGATTCTCCCTCATTAATTCCCCCTCATTCTTGTATCATCAAATCATTCCCTTTTAAAAATTGATATATGCTAAATTTATTTCTCTCGTCAACTCCTTATTTTTTTCCTCCCTTCAGTTTGAGCCTTGAGGAAAGTTTTAGACGTCACTACGGGTTGGTCGGGTTCGTCAGTCGATGTGAGAATTCGAAGCAAGGTAAATATAGCTACGCCAGGTATTTTCAGTGGGCGGGCAACCTGTATGAAAATTGGTACGCTCTCTGCGCATGACGTCACGATGTATCGAGATATGGGGTTTGAGTCTGGGAAGGAGGTCAGGTTAGTTGTACTATAGTCTTGCTCGCCTATATTTACGGCTGTGGTGTGTCCCGCTATTTTGTACAGTGGTGCCACGTTTCCCCAACTTGCGATGTGAAACGGAAGCTATTTATGTACAAGGCATCACAAATACAATAAATTCAGATATATACAACATCCACTTGTGTATTTAGATGGATTAATCAACAGTAATCTTATTATGCATAAAACATTTATACAGTTACACAGAAACATGGCATAAATATTGTACAGTGTTGCTAAAAGAAATTGTAGTAAGTTTTAATGGTATTTAGAATAGTTTTCGGGTGGGTAATAATATCACAGTTATAGATATAACATAATAACATTGAAAAAGAAGAAATATGCCATTATCCAAAGTAAAAGAAATAATCAATATAATTTTTTAGAGTGTCGGCAATACTGACATAGCCAGACCCACACCTACACCCAGACCCCCCAGGTGTTGCTATAATTGTAGAATAAAATGATCACAATTACTGGCTTTTACCGTAATTTCAAGGGTGAGGAATAATCACATTTATAATCTGTAAGCTTATATGTAGAACAAAATAATAGTCATTTGCCAATACCAAAGTAAAAGAAAAAAAAATCACTCGTGAGCGGCAACACTTCCACACCCAGTTGGTGGCCTTGACACAGGATAGCTTCCTGGCGGTGACCTCTTTTCAGTTTTCACTTTCTTTATGCCCTTTGCACAGACACCATGGCAAAAAGTTCAACCCATTCCTCACATCTACACAGCCAGGCTAAAGAAATTGTCTTCAAATTAACAAACGAAAGCACAGTTATAAATAAAAGAGAGAGAGAGAGAGAGAGAGAACAGTACTGAAAATTTGGCGGCACCACTGTAAAGAGGTGAAAACCACACCACAGCCGTAAATTTAGGCGAGTTTGACTATAGGAGTCTAGGACAGTTGACCTGACCATAGCTCCATGTATGTACCTGACCGACGAGAGTGTGTTCTCCAAGATGAGTAAATGCTTGCGCTGTTTGGGTAAAAGGTACAGATTCATTTGTGGAAAATGCCCGCTGTGTGTATTGTACGTGGATGTACAGTCGGCAAAAAAAACATTGTTACCATTCTTTTAACAATGTGATGTAATGTTGGTACGCCTGACTGGTGAGTCAGGTGTGACGCGAGTGTTTTATATACCTCCGTCACGGTGACGGCGTCACCCTCCATGTCCCTCAGTGCCTCATGGACAAGCAAGCATAGATGATGATGTTCTACCCAGTGCTATTTTTTCTGGGTATTTCACGGTTATTCTTGTTCTAAAATACTCAAGCGTATTTCCTTATGTTTAATAATGAATAGCTAAATAGTAAGAGTTCTTGAACACTCAAAATTTAATTTTAAATCAGAAAAGCTTTTGATATAAAAAAGTTGTTACTGCCGCAGCCCGAGTATTATCAGCCGACAGAGACGATACCCGTCTCGGATGATCCGAGGGACCAGCTGCCCAGTTGGCGGAGTACCAGCCCTACCGCGCTTACCGATGTTAAAATTAACGTAGGGGTGGTAACGAAACTTTTTTTGCAGACTGTACATCTGTGCATTATAAGGGAAGTGTAATCCATTTTCATGACCTTCCCAAGGATGTAATAATGATATTGTATAGAAGTATGTAGCATGATATGCGAAGGAATAGGCAAGCCCACATTTTGAGTGATGTTGCCAGATGGTGGTCTATTTTTTATCTGCGACTTTTTAAGTGCTGGACATGGGTAACTTAGTTAAATTTCATACCTTATTTTACACTAGAAAATTAGCGTTCTAGTTCACGACCTTTTACTTAGATGTATAAAAAAATACATACTTTTGTGTTTTCGCATAATATATGCTGAATATACTATATTTTTCATATAAATTAGTAAATAATAAAAGTCGAAATGTGTGCATTAGGCGGCTTTCATGAACTGCATGAGTATAACAGCCTACAAATATTAACAATTGTATTTAGCATGACCCATACCATGAAGCGAAAAATGTTGAAATGCCATATTTTCACATTTATTAGCATTAAAAATATGCATACCTTGCGCTGCCAGACGCATGAAGAAGTGAAAGCAAGGCTAACTGAATGTGTGGATACTGCGGGGATCGCACACTGTGGTTGCTGTAGCAGCAGAGAACGTATCGTACGGAGACACTAATATATTATCAACATCTTATTGTGATTTAGTACTGTTACTATCATTGACGACGTAAAATGTAAAATAAAATTATAAAAAGCCTGTATAAGTTTGTATATCATTCTAATTTTGTTATCTTTGCGTATAAGCGGACTAAAAAGCCTCTTCTGAAATAATAGGAGATATATTTTTATTCATGGCTGTATTCGTATGAAAATAAGTCCAAGATAAGTTAAAAATATGTAAAAAATATTGAATATGTTATAATAAGTCGTTCCACAATAGGAAGCCCAATATAACTTTGCCCGACATAGGACATTTTTTCCAGCCTAGAAATTGCCATCAAAATGCCGTTTGGCAACTCGCATTAAAGTGTGGGCTCGCCTATTAAAAAGATATAATTGCTGATGAGTCAGAGGAAATGAGGCAAAACAAGAAGGGAGACACAGATAGTGGAGGGAAGCCTGAGAAAATAATTCTAGTTTGTGTAATAGAAAGGCAAAGAAGATATTATGGTAAGTATGTGTGTATGTAAAAGGGCTTTATCAATTTTTAGTACAACAAAAGCAACTTCAACTTTTCCTTTTTGTGGTCTTTAGGTTAAACGTTTTCATCCGTCAAGGATTTGTTCTTTTCAAGGTTGTTCTATGGCTGCCAATAAAACTCATATCATATTATGTATAAAACTTTTTTTTTTCAAGTTCTTTATTTACCCTTAGTACAAGCCCCAACACTCAACGTTGCCGCTATAGGCCGCGAAGTTATTGAAATTGCAGGGTTTCAGTTCTGGCACTATCTCTGATGAGATATTCTCCTGAACGTCAGCCAGGTAAGCCAAACTCCCAACCATGGTGCCCAGCCATGGCAGTAACCCCCCCAATAAACAGTTATAAACTCTCGGACCTGGGCGAGGCTCGATCTGCCGACCTCACGGATGCGAGGCGGGCGCGTTACCACTGTAGCCTATTAGCCAGGGGCTAATAAGAGTAAACAGTAAACTGCTTTGTGCAGTGGCAATATCGTAACCAATGGGGTTTAGAGGTGCGGCCATTGCGTACTGGCTACTGTTTAACATTGGGAAGTTTTTAAAAGCACCTCGGTGACCTATACCCTTCCTGAGACACCTCCCTATTTTTAGTTGATTTTATTTTAAAAGGCTGGAGGTGAAGCCAAAGGGGGAGGCGGTTTGGGGGCACATTAGGTTCCCCCACATATAGGTTTTAAATTTCTGTAATGTATATATTTTATATGTATATATTTTAATGACGTATATATATATTTTTTTAAGTGTTTTTATGTAATTATCTTTTTCTTATTATTGTGGTGTTTTTTAAGATCTTGACAATGTTGATGGCCCGTGTCCCTCTGGGAATGAGCGCTGCGTTGGCCTTGCCAGCCACCAGCGGCCCCCCAATGGGGGGACGGACGGCTGCGGCTAGTGGCGGGGAGGAGTCTCCAGTCTGCCCTGTGGGGGGCAGGAAAGGGGATGAATACTTGAGGATGGTTGGGATCAATGTGAATGGAATGGTGAATGAGGTGAAAAGGAGAGAGATAGTGGAGTGTTGCAGAAGAAGTAGAATAGATGTGTGTGGGATAACAGAGACGCATGTGAAAGGATGGGGGGTGGAAGAGAGTGGGGATGGAGGGAAGAGTGTGTTGTGGGAAGGAATAGAAGGAGACGTGGTATGGACTGGTATGGATGAAAAAAGTAAAGGGAGAGGAAAGGAAGGGTGTGCATTATTGGTGTCTGGGAGAGTGTGGAAAGGAATAGATGGGCATGGAAGGAAGGGAACAAGAATAGTATGGTTGACTGGCAAGATTGGTATTGTGAAATATGCATGGGTCTGCGCGTATGCTCCGGTGAACGTGCAGACCAAAGTAGGAAAGGCAAAAATGAAAGAGTTCTGGGATGAAATGAATGAATGTCTAAGAAAGTTTGAGAGTGGGAGGAGGATAGTGTTGATAGGAGACATGAATGGGAAGGTAGGGAATGAGAGAAGAGGAAATGTAGTTGGCAAGTGGGGTGTGAATGGGATAAATGAGAATGGTGAGTGCCTGGTGGATGTGTGTGCCGAGGCAGGGTTGTTCCTCGCCAACACCTACTTCGAGCACAGACTGATCCACAGGTACACGTGGAAGAGGAGGGATGAGAGGGGTGAGCAAATGAGTTTGATAGATTACATAGCTGTGGATGAAAGGTTAAGGAAAGATGTGATGGATGCTAGAGTGGTGAGAGGAATGTTTCAGTGCTCTGACCACTATGCGGTGTTGGCAAGGATTAGAGTCAGGGCAAAATGGGAGTATGGTAGGATGGATAGAGGGGGGAACAAGAGGGAGGTGGCAAGTGGAAGATTGAATGACAGTGAGTACAGAGAGGTATATAAGAGGAGGGTGGGTGAGGTGCTGGAGGATGCTAGGCTGAGTATGGGGGAGGGAGTGGGAGTGAATGAGGTATATGAAGTGTTTAAGGCAATAGTAATGAGAACAGCAGCAGAGGTAGTCGGATATAAGACACAGAAGAGGGGCAAGAAAGGGAGTGCTTGGTGGTCAGATGAAGTGAAAGATACTGTAGAGAAGAAAAGGAAGGCGTATAGGAGAACAGTACAGAGGAATGTGTCAGAGGAAGTGGAAGAGAGAATACATTGTATGTAAGAGACAAGTGAAGAGGATGGTGAGTGAGAGTAAAAGGAGAGTGGATGAGGAGTTTGGCATGAAACTTAGTGAAAAGTTTAAAGAAAACAAGAAATTATTCTGGAAGGAGGTTAAAAGAGAAAGAGGAGAAGGAAAGTCTGGTAGCGTGAGAATGAAGAGAGAAGATGGAGTTACTGTGAGTGGAAGGGAGGAAGTGAAAGAAGTGTGGAAGAGGCATTTTGATGGTCTGATGAATGGGGGGACGGGAGGGGAGGCGGTGGTGACATGCATGGGGATGGAGGCAGGTGGTAGACAACAGGGTGTACAGGGAGATTTAGGAAGAGAAGAGGTTAGGAAAGCAATAGGAAAGTTGAAGATGGGAAAGGCACCGGGGGTGGATGGGATAACTGTTGAAATGTTAAAGTGTGGGGCGGAGGTAGTGGTGGAGTGGATGCTGCTTATATGCACATTGGCTTGGAGGCAGGGAGAGGTGCCAGAGGATTGGAGGAGAGCCATAATTGTACCTTTGTATAAGGGGAAGGGAAATAAGGAGGAGTGTGGTAGCTATAGGGGAATAAGCATTCTTAGTGTACCAGGGAAGGTGTATGGGAAGGTTCTTACTGAGAGACTGGTTGATGTAACAGGGAATAAAGTTAGTGAGGAGCAGGGAGGGTTCAGAAAGGGTAGAGGATGTGTGGACCAGATATTTGCATTAAAATCAATAGTGGAGAAATATATTGGGAAGGGTAGGAAGCTGTATGCTGCCTTCATGGACTTGGAGAAGGCATACGATAGGGTTGATAGGAAAGCTATGTCAGAGGTGTTGAGAATTTATGGTGTTGGGGGGTCTTTGCTGAAGGGCATTGAGGCCTTCTATGCAGGTGCAAAGGCATGTGTACGGGTAGAGGGTGATCTAAGTGAGAGTTTTAATACTGGTGTAGGGTTGAGACAGGGATGTGTTATGTCACCGTGGCTGTTCAATATATATATGGATGGTTGTATGAGAGAGATGAAAGCCAAAGTGAATGGTCTGGGGGTGAAGTTGAGGCTGAATGAAGCAAATTGGTCCTTGGCAACAAGTTTATTTGTGGATGACACTGTGTTGATGGCTGAGAGTGAAAGGGAGTTACAGAGAGTGGTGAACGAATTTCAGTCTGGGTGTAAACGAAGGAAACTGAAGGTGAATGTTGGTAAAAGTAAAGTGATGGTATTTGAGAGAGCAGAAACTGAAGTGATTGACTTTGCTACACCTTACAGAGTGGGAGTACCAACTGGGACGAAGTGTGAGATAACTCTGAGGGGTGAGAGGATGGAGGAAGTGAAGGAGTTTAAGTACCTGGGTACAGTTATGTGTAAACATGGGAGTATGGAAGGAAAAATTAGGGAGAGAGCAATGAGGGGTAAACAGGTCATAGGATCACTGGGGAGGATTATGAAGTGTAGAAGTGTGAGTATGGAAGTGAAAATGGGACTACGAAACAGTATAATCCTGCCAACACTGACATATATGCGTCGGAGACATGGACATGGAGTAGGGCTCATCAGTCTAGAATAGGTGCTGTGGAAATGAGTTACTTGAGAGGAGCATGTGGACTTACAAGGTGGGATGGAGAAAGTAATGAGAGAGTATATGAGAGGTGTGGTATGAGTGAGAAGGCAATTGGTATTGAATGTGGAGTGGTTGAGACAACTTGAGAGAGTGAAGCGTGATACACTGAGATGGTTTGGACATGTAGAGAGAATGCAAGGTGAGGAGTTTGTAAAGAAGGTTTATGGAAGTGAAGTTGTGGGACCTGGTGTGAGAGGCAGACCTCCGGTTAGATGGCAGAACAGAGTGGAAGAGTATGTAAAGGAGAGAAACATGAGGGGTAGAGGAGGGCTTGACCAAGTAAGGAGGGAGTGTTGGAACAGGGAGAACTGGAGGCACTTCTGCCGTGGCCACCCCCTTGGGGGGGAGTTCCCGGAGGGAACGAGGCGTCGGAGCTATAGATAGATAGATAGAAAGGTATACAATTGCAGTAATATCATGAAAGAAAGCAAAGTCAATAATGTATAAAACTGCATTAATAATTTACTTTAGGATACGGTACCTCCGTTTTCTTTCTCTCCAACCCTACCCAATCCCAATCTGCCAGGGCCAATCATTTCCCAGATACATCGTGACGTCACTCGAGGTGCACGGCCGAGTGACCATGAAACTACCTTGTGAAACTATATTTACCTTGATTCGAAGACGTTGGAGAGAGTGGTTCTTGTGCTTCCCACATCTAGAGCAGTGGTTCTCAACTCGTGGTCCATGGACCACCATTCACTGCTTCAAAATCATAATAACAGCTCATACTAATAGAATAGCAACACCATTCACTGCTTCAAAATCATAATAACAGCTCATACTAATAGAATAGCAACACCATTTACTGCTTCAAAATGAGCCTGAAACACTATAGTGAGGTCAGTAATCAAACCTACGAACAAGTCCAGATGCTGTGTGAATACCGACCCTACACCTATACTATAATAGGCTACACAATTGAGGACCCGTTTTCCGGACACGTCTAAGCATTATTAAAATTCTACTTGGAGTTATGGTCGAAAATGATACATTTCTGGCTAGCATTTTTGTCCACACCTTCAGGCTCCAAACAAGGGTGCATTTGTCTGTTTTGGAATGCGGGGCTTCAATTCTTCTTACAGTATTCATCAATAATACAGTGAAGGATAGACTAAACACACAGACAACAGCAATGATATATTTTTTTGTACAACAGGACATGTATGAGCTTAAATTTTAAATGAGGTAAAAGTAGAACATACTTTCCTATTCCTAATCAATCCCAATTTATTATAATGTATGTATATACAAGGTGTATCGCGAGGTATATCATTAAATTACACCAGAGATATAAAATAAAATTTTGAGTATATTTTGTTCTATAAAGTATGGTGTGTGTGATCTCAGTAAAGTACAATGAATACTGATAAAAACTATTTTAACGTGTGTTGTCAAATGGCGGTGAGCGTCGGAGGGAGTGGTAGCCTAATATGTTTTTCGGACCAAAGAGGTCTTATTTATTTCAAATTAATAAGTTATATCATGATTGCAATATTTATGTGATGTTCTATAACGTACATTGAATCATATTTTCAATGCAGAGGAATAATACCAGGTCTGTATAAGAAGAAAATCCGTGAAATGTAGGGAAATGCTAAGACTTGCAGCTGGCATTATGTCGGGTAAAGTTTACCTAACCTCCAAAAGATATTAATCATATTTCGTCGAATATTATTAATTAGGGGCCTGTTATTATCCCTCTGCATTGAAAATATGATTCAATGTACGTTATAGAACATCACATAAATATTGCAATCATGATAAAACTTATTAAGATTAAATAAATAAGACCTCTTTGGTCCGAAAAACATATTAGGCTACCACTCCCTCCGACGCTCACCGCCAATTGACAACACACGTTTAAAATAGTTTTTATCAGTATTCATTGTACTTTACTGAGATCACACACACCCTACTTTATAGAACAAAATATACTCAAAATTTTATTTTATATCTCTGGTGTAATTTAATGATATACCTCGCGATACACCCTGTATATATATATATATATATATATATATATATATATATATATATATATATATATATATATATATATATATATATATATAAAATCTGTCATCTTAAACACAGCAGTGATACACAAATGTGCAAAAAAAAAAAAAAAAAAAAAAAAAAGGCACATATTCAGAACTGTTAAAGCAATCACAAAGATAGGATCTGATCAAATAACATCTGGAATAATAATTAAGACTATAAGCCATATTCAAGAAAAGCATTTTGGTGTCTCTCATGATTTAATACATCAAAACTTGTACATTGTGCTACTGTATAATATGTTGGTATGCTGGAAATGGGTATTAAGTAAGGAAGGAAGCTCTTGTTGGTAAATTGGAGGGCTATTGATTTCTCTAAACTATGCCAGGAAACAAATAACCCCAGTGTTACTAATAAGGGATCTGTTTCGTGGCATAATTTGGAGGATTCCCTAGCCCATCACTTTACCAACAACATATTCCTCCCTTAATGAATACAGTATACTCTTAATCAGCTACACTATACAACAGAATTATACTCTTTCTTATTCTTCTGGACAAACTCTTATAATTCTGTTCTATTCCAGAATGTTTATATTGTACATAAAAACACATAAACAATACAAAGTACTGGACCAATAATAATATTACACTAGCACCGGGCAGTTGGGACCATTATGGTACTGAACTACATTGTAATTAATTAAAGATCATCATCAGAGCAAATTTTACAAAAGAACATTTGAGTGGTTCTTGGTAGAAAAATATTTTATATATAAGTGGTATAAAATAATAATAATAATAATAATAATAATAATAATAATAATAATAATAATAATAATAATAATAATAATAATAACAATAATAATAATAATACTGTTAAAAAAAATAGAAATAAATAAAATTAAAATTAAAATAATAATAATAATAATAAAAATATATATATAAAAAATAAAATAAAATAAAATAATAATATAAATAATGTCATATCAGGCATATCAATATAAACAACAACCTGGTTCTGAGGTTATGGAAGCACCATGACACTGTTCTTGAATATGGCAATACAGTACCTACAACAAACTGAGAATGCATTAAAAAAAAGAAGCATAATCTGCGTAACAATATCCCAGCTGTCTTTCTCTCTAAGTATTCTGTATTTTGGCATATAAAAACCTGAAATAGGAACAAAACCCACAAAGATATGAATCAAACATATACAGACTGGCAAGAGTCCACAAGAAAACTGTGTGTATGTATGTACAGTATGTATGTAGGTCATGCTAAATACAGTACATATACAATACTGTACTCTACACACCCACATGTACTTACTTAGCTGATAAGCTATACAGTAATTACCACAGTTTCATTGCAATGTAATGTGGTCCTTCTGGTGAATCTTCCATGCATTTCCCTCTCACATGCACGCACCTGATATGTGCATTATGTCGCAGTTCCCTCTCATACACACTCGCCTGATAAGTGCATTATATTGTGTTGATATTACTTCAGGTCTGTAATGCTTCGTCTTTACTCCACTGGTATCAAAGTGTCTGTTGGTAGGTTACTTAAATACACAAATATGACAATAGTAGAGTACTGTAAGATTGAATAACTTTTGAATATGTTACAGAAGTTTTCATTCCTGAAAATCCACAAACTTTCTCTTCTCCTTTTCTTCTGCTACAGTTGATGTTTGTACTGAGCTTAAGTTATATCATAGTATCTAAATTAACTGTGTTATTTTGGGGAATGAAGTAAATTTTAGTTAATCTAAATGAAGACACAGCAAAATACCTTCTTCTATGTTTACACTATATACAGAAGCAAAAGAATTAAAATTAATAAAAGGCATGAATACAGGGTTTTTCAGCACATCCATACTTTACACTAAATACCTTGAGCAAATGAAAATATCAAGTATGTATTCTGGATTATGTATCCACTATAATATATCTGGGTACTGTAAATGTATGTGTATACAGGTATATATTATGCAGTAACTGATATGACAGCATTGCCGTCACTTACATCAAAAAGATTACATGTTTGAACAAATACAGTCCATTCAGTTTATCACATATTACTGATGTGTAACTAGGATATGAGACAAGATACAAATGTAGACAATTTCCATCATCAGATTAATGTCACAAAACTAACAAACATGCCACAACTATTTTAAAATATTCCTAAATCATGTACAGGTACATGGTCTCTCTTTATGAGTAAACAATACATTACAAAAATATGAATTTAAATAAAATTCAAATAAAACAGACTAACACTGACACACCTCATTCAATCACAACCATTCCTGTGAGCAAAGAAATTCAAATAGTTATAATTATCTGGTAGTATTGATATACACATAAATATATTATAATATATACGGCACTGTAAATACACCAGCAGTATAGTATTATTCATTCTGCAATAAAGACCTGCATTCCTGCACTACACATTGCAAGAGGTTGAAGTCTGAGTAAGTAACAGGTTGTTGCTGGAAGGGTTTGGAGTGAGTTGCAGCCCCTAAGGGTGATTGTGCAGTAATGTCAAAATACTGCACACTGGTTGTGTTACAGTACTGTACAGTATCTCTGTTTCCTCTTTCTATGCAGCTGGGTAGAGGGACTGGTAAAGTTTGCTCTGCTGTGTTTCCATGAGACACTCGGCACAGAGGTTAACTTAAATGTGAGCTTGATGAAACAGATATTTTTCGTACATCTCAAAATATAATTTTTCTATGCACTGTACATTTTTACCCCAAGATCTGGGACCATCAACAATACATCTGTTAAGGGGAGAATCTCTTAGGCTCAAATTGAAGGGCTACTGGTTCCCCCATATTATGCCATGAAACAGATCCTGTATGAGTATTTAGGTTGTCTGTTTCCTGGTATAGTTTGGAGGAATAAGTAATCTTTTAATTCACAACAAGAGATCTTTCCCTTAAGACACTAACGATCACTATGATAATTGCACATAAAGCCGTAAAAGCCAATAAAATATAAATTAATATAAGCAGGGACTTGCCTAAGTTGATGAATAGTACACGCTTGTTTGCGATTTAGCTTCAACAATCAATACTCCTGCATACAAATTTAAAATACTTCATTTCCTGTGTGTTTTATGCAGTCATAATAAAAGAATAGAACAGTATTTTTTTATGATCAGATCTCCAATTTGTTGGAAATGCCAGACCAAGTATAAACCTGATTCAAAACCATCAAATACAAATTACTGATCCTCTTGTGATAACACACAGAGAAGAAAACCACAGCATTTTGGTACAGTACTCATGTTACCTTAGATGTAGCTGTAGACTTTATATATTTGTTCTCCATGCACAGTACTTCACTTTGTAGCTAACAAATTATTGCATACAATATGCAGATGAATAAAAGAGGGGTGGGGAAAGACCATTCATGACACGAAATAGGCTCATGGAACAATAAAATATATGTATTTGACAGGATGGGAATGGTGGAAATACAGTACTAAGAGAGCAACTCGGGTGTGTGGGTATAAATGCAGCCAGGAGGTTCTTTATAGAGAGATCCCAGGAAGCAGCAAAGGTGTTAGCAATATTGAAATGTTCTATTGTAAGCACTGTTGGTTAGGAAATACAAGCAGCTGCAATGATAACGTTGGTCAGTCTCTTATAACAAGCACCATACCCCAAACTCATACTGGGGGTCTAGTAGAGCTGATGAAATCATATAAAAATACTACTAAATGATAAATATGATTGTTCATATCACGATCTTTGTTGCTGCTCACTGCCATGTCCATATAAAGCACTGTTGTTAATTTGTATATAAAATGTCATAAATTAACACAAACTTGTTGCACAACTATCACAAAACAGCTGCAAGAAATACTTTTAATACTTTCAATCTGAGGACATTTCCAAATAAATCTATCAAGTGAAAGTATTTGAGTAAAATCCCACTTTGACAACCAAAGGGAACACAGTGTAGGTTATGCTCCCTCACTGAGTTCGCAACTGTTATATAATTATCAAGAGAGCTAAACCTACACAATGCTAATGAAGCCAAATGCCAACCCGAATAACAGAAGATGATGATGTATGATCAAATCAAGAGGAATGAGAGGGGAGAACCCCACAATGTCATACCTAGTGTGTATGGATTAAATGAATCAACAATAAGGCCTACTATAGTCTCAATAATGAAGATAATATTATGATATCGATGGTCTCTGGGGGCGGCATCTGTAGGATGATAGGGTGAGACAAGGGTAGATGACCGAGACAATAACTCCCTCTCCCTCCTCTACCAGTTCCCTCAGTAACATGTTGATGGGTATGACGGATGATCTACATAAAATTACCTAAGCCTTGAAGGATGCGATTTATCGAAACAAAGCACATGAAATACGTGACCTTACTGCATACAGTATACAACATTATATAAAATTACGTCACAAAATAAGCAGCTTACTGTATATTTCTTTTTCCACTATTTTCATAGTGTAGCTTGGGCTGGACAATAACATGCAACCTAATGATTGCTTTGCAACTGCATTAAAACAAATGAGCAACAAATATGGATTGTTAAGATATATTAGTGATGTCTTACAATACTCTGTATACTGTACACAATTATGCAACTTTTATTAAACTAAGCATAATAATTAATCTTGGTGTAGATATACTGTACCTTAATAGTTTTTATATGAGCAAATTAATGTCATCTTAATAACTAAATATACTAAGAGCAAAAAATTAAAATTCTAACAACCCAATTGACCCATTTCATGGCTATTTCAAAGTCTGAGCAAAAATCCCTGTGTATAAAATGTGTAAAATCTCATAAATATATAATTGTCCAAGTGAGGCAGTCTCAGAGAAAATCTCGAGTCTGAAACAAACGCCTTATACAACTGCTAATAATTTAACAATATTGTTCAGTACAGTATTACTACTTTGTACATTTTTTGGCACCTCATAGAAAAGGTTTATAAAACCTGACCTGCTTACTGTAAAATTTACTCTATTTCTCCATTCAATTTGTTTGCTATACTAAAATTTTATATAGAATTAGCTTTCGGAAAAGCTATCACTTTCTCAATAATGACATATGACCAGAACAGGGATTACATTCTTATAATCCTGATAACATACTATATACTACACTCCAGGACAAAGTTATGTCATACCAAATGACATACAAACTCAGGTATAAAGTATAATGAGAGAGTTGGGAAGGTCTGGTAATACAAGCATGATGAAACTGTAGACATGCTTGCTGCCACTAAAAGTTGACTTTAAGTTTGTATTACAGTACATTATTAATTTACATATCACCAACAAAACATGGATCTAGCAGGAACTTCAGATAGAAGGGATTACAATGCCCATGTATGATGATGATAATGATGATGACCAAAGAACTACTGTATTGTATGCCAAGCAAGTTAAATAACTTCAGATGACACCAGATATTTATGTATGTATGTATTCCACATGTGTTATTCCCAAAATATTTAAGACATTGATATGATTAGAACTGTATGACAAGAGGAAAGACACAACTAATACCCTGACTATTGAATAAAACCAGCTATTTCCAGTCTCATCCAAAAGTCTTAAAATTTATTATAACATAAAATTATATTTTTCATAAAACACATCACTTAGTTCATATATAAAACATTAATATTTAACTGCCATCTGTTGAACACAAGTAGCACCTACAATAGATTATTTAATATATTTATATTTTTATATATATATCTATATATAATATATACAGTACATGTATATTATATGGAAACTTCAGATCTTGTTCCACTTAATATTCTATTAAATCATATTTACACATACATACACACACATACATACACACTAACACACATATTTCTGTCAAATTTTAAGTCACTACATTTAAACACCCTATTTGGTTTAATAAGGACCAGTTGAAATTCCATCATACATATTTTTTACAAGATGGTACAGTATACAGAAAAAAGTCATAAATCATACATGTACAGCAGACACACTGTTAAATTAATTGCACACCGTAGTTAGACTACAAGTATTTCTAACCTGAAACTCCTACAAAGACAGAAGAATCAGATGAAGTTGTACTTATTATATATCTATCTACCCCTCTTGTAACCACCAAGTACAACTACCTGTACTATAACAGTGTCAGAAGTGTGGCTGCCTCTTGTTTTAGGAGGCTTTACCAGCTGCCACATCAATCCATCAACATTTTACTTCACTGTTTGTATGGCATCAATGTACATACAGTATTACTTACTGGTAGCCACTGTAATAATCACCCTGTAATAATCCACTTAAACTATTATCACTATCCGTATCTGGTTCACGGATAGTAAGGTATACCCAAATTGACTAGTCAGGTTGAAGGAGGCCATAATCTATGAGCAAAGTTGTCCACTGTGTTCACCAGCCGCACTATTCATCACTACTGGCTCTCTTATTATTATCATCTCTTCCCAGGAGTGTATCTACTTTTACTCCACTACTGAGTATTAGTCTCCTTATGATTATGATAATATGAAGTCACTATAATGAACATAGTAAAAATTAGAAGTACAGTAAATCACTCTAAGTATTGTACCATCAGCGAAATATATAATTTCTAAGTCTTCAGTAACTTTCACTCAGATTGTGTTACCTTCAAATTTTCATGGTGAGACTACTGCAATTTGAATGAAGAAAAAAAGTATAGACATCACTTACTTGGCTGCCTGTACAGTACACATTTATTACCCTGCTAGTCAGACTGCAGTCATGTTGTTTGGCGGAGACTCTAAATCACTATTTTCACCAGATTTTGTGCGTTGTAAGCAGACATAACGTGTCACATACCCATCACCAGTCTGTGGCAAAAGAGGCTCTAAAGATGGACCTCCTCCATTTTCATATGGGGTACGATTCCAGCTTAGAGAGTTGAGGGCGTTTGTAGAGTTGATGGTAGGGGTGGTTACCGTGGACAATGGAGGGTGGGTAATGGAATTGACACCAGTGGACATGTTCAGTTTGGGAGCACTAACTGGATGGGGCATGCTGTTTAGGATAGGGGCGTTGCTTTGACTCGGAACGTCATCGCCAGACACGTGACGTACTCTGGCATTAGGTAAGCGAGCATTGGGTGCCGAGCTTCTGCGCACAGATGGATCAACAGTAGGCAATACTAAGTTAACAGAGTCGGTATCATTGAGCTGTACTGCGGCTGACGGCACCTCCAAGCAAGGTGTGATGAGCCGAGGCCACAAGGTCAATGTCTCTAACATGTCAGTAAAAGTTGGGCGATCTTGTGGTTTCGTACTCCAGCAGTTAAGCAACAGCCGTTCCCTGGAACACCAAGATACATTACAATAAAAGTTTTTTTTTTTTTTTTTTTTTTTTTCACCAATTTCCTTATAAGTAACATGACCTTAGATACATGTTTTGCATACATTCTGGTGTTTATAAGTTGTGTAATCTTTTGGTGCAATTTGTCTTGGATTGCTTTACATTTACCAATAACAATGGAGTACAGTATAGTACTAAGTATGTTCCAGCAGCTTAGTAACAATCATTTCACAGTAACATCAATCTACTATAATTAAGTAAATAATAACTTACAATTGTGGCTTGACTGACTTGGGGAGTGTAATGGTGTTGCCGATTCTCACATGCTCCAACACCTGGTTATTGGACATTCCCTGTACAAAAAATAATAGCAACATTAAGTATTTATATTTAAACTCTTTTCGAAATTCTCTGATACGTTTTGTTCAGACCTACCTAAAACCTACAGTGGCTCGAATGACGTCGAACAACAGACCATTATAATTACAATTCATGGGTAGTCCCACGTTTATGGCTTTTGAAGTTTTTGAGTTTGCATGAGTTCCAGATGCCAATAGCAAAATATTCCATACAAAATATTTCCTGATTATATTATTAGCTCAATAAAAAAAAATAATAATCTCATACAGTATTAAGCACTGTATGCATATGACATAGTAGGTAAGACTCATAGGAAAGGGAGCAATAACAAGAAGAGTAGAAATTTGAGTTAATAAAACTTCCTGTACCTGGATTTGAACAAAATATTATCTTACCTGGAATGGAAAGTTGCCAAATGTGATAATCTCATAGAGGAGAACACCAAAAGACCACATGTCACTTTTGTTGGTGAAAATACCATCCTCAAGAGATTCAGGCGACATCCAACGCACTGGCAACATTCCTGCAAATCAGAGTAAAAGAATACTCATTTTATATGGAACAAACTTACTGTAGTGATTACATTATTTATATATATATATATTATATTATATATTATATTACCTGGGGTAAATGAAAGAATTTTGTTGATAGCATAATTATTATGTATTTGTGAGAAGGAACTGAGGATGTAAGTCTGAGAGGGGAGGTGTTCAATCTGAGCAAGGACAATTTCATTGGCCATTTTGTCTTTGAATTTGTACTCTTTCTTTTCCTTTTCAGTATCCCAGAAATAGGATAAAAGGATGTGATGATGATGATGATGATAATGATGATATTGTGAACCTTTATGTATCTACCTATGAACATGTATTAGCCATTCCAACTCCACCAATGGCTCACCTCTTCTGTTGAATCGGTAGTAGTCACTCTCATACATAGGGCGAGTCATACCAAAGTCGGACAACTTCACCACTCGCTCAGCACTCACCAAACAGTTTCGACACGCAACATCCCTATTAAAGCATGTCAGTGTTGTTTTACTTTGTCATAACAATCAAAACTATGAATCTAAAATATAAAAAATATATTAATTTCATCTGTTTAACTATACTACAGTACAGTACAATGCAGTTAAGCCTACATAACACACTGAGAAAATGAAGACAGAGATACCAAATACCAGCTTCACCCTGGCTAGCAAACTCCTTTGCCCCTATGGACATACCTGTGGACATATCTGAGCTCACTGAGGTATAGAAGTGCCCTGCAGACATCCTGAGACATGGATGTGAGTCTCTTACTGTTGATTTCATCCTCCTCAGACAATGATGTTTTGTCAGACACCAAGTGCCTACGAGCCAGCAGGTATGTCTTGAGATCACCTGTAACACACACCACTACCTTAACACACAGGCACTAATGAATATGTTTACTTTTGAAAATTTTTATGGGTATACAACAACCACATTGTATCTTATTAGGTGAAAAGTCTTAAGAGGTTTCATTTTAAATTATAAAGAGATTTTATATGGTTATGACAGCTTCAACTTAGGAATTCCTGTACTTGTAAGAAATGAAGTAGATTCTACTTATTAGCAAGTAGACTAGGGTAAAGACATGTTCACACTGTACTCACCATAGAGCATAAACTCCATGATCATATAGATGGGTTCCTGATGAGTACAGAGGCCCAGCAGTTGAACGATATTCTTATGATTGAACCTCTTCATCATTTCTGCCTCACCCAGGAAATCCAGCTTCTCCTCCACAGTTGATCCCACCTTGAGTGTCTTGACAGCCACTGCAACCCATGGAGAATTGTCCCCAAACTGGCACTCTCCTCCAAACACCGTACCAAAGGCTCCTTCTCCAATGGTACGGTTGATGACCACCTTCTCCCTCGGCAACTCCCACTCATCCAGGGAGATCAGTTCACTCAGTGGCCAGGCATGCTGCTCGGGGAACATTTTCTTCTCATACCTGTCAATGCAAGTAACAGACATTACAAATCAAGCAATAAGGAAATTAATTATTAAGCAATATTAGTCTCAGTTTACTTGGTTACATATCCTATCTCACCTCTCCCGAAAGAGAGGAGATAAAACTATAAATAATGCTACATCTCACCTCTTCTTGTAGACAATGAAAAGGATAAAGAGGAAAATGGCAACGAGAGTAAAGATGAGGACCATAACAATGACGATGGTGATGTCACAGCTCACATCCAAGAGGTCACTAAAGGCCTTGAAGAGACATGTATCCCCAACATGGCCATCCTTGGGAATGTCACCAAAGAAGAGCAGGCTGTCCCGAGCCACAGTCAGTCTGATTTGAATAGCAAAGAGGGTTATGTTTTTGTTTATCATCATTTTGTATCTGTGTACAGTACATGTATTAGCACATAATAAATTTTTTCTCATGTGAAGTGCAGAAGGAAGGGCAGTGTGAAAGAGGCCAGATCCTATGTACATATATTCATTTTTTCTATTCTTTCCTGATATTTGTCTACTGAAAAGGCTGTTTATAACAGAAAAGTACTGTACCTACATTTCTTAATCAAATACAGTACCAGTGTTAATAGCAGAGCCTGTAGCAGCAAATGTAGTTATTGTGCTATTAAACTGATGGACTGTATATACTCACAATCCACTGTTCGAGCTGGTTGGTGTGAATGAGCCAACCGTGTGATATATTCCCCCTGTCTTCTCTTCATTCACTTCAAACTGCATTATGTTCACCAAACGCTTCTCGGACACATTTCTTCGGAAGTGGATGTCGCCTGATACGCCAGGGAAGCTCGTCTGTCCAATGATCTCGGCAAAGCGGCTGCATGAGTATTGGAGCCATAATAAGGACATAAAAATATAAAGCTAGACGAGAGACTTTAAAGATTCATTCAGCAAATAGGAGGTTACCAACAGCAGTATAATTACAACCAGTGATATTTTGATGTCTTTTTATCAATATAGGCATCTCCTTAGTAGTATACAGGGTGTCTTGCGAGTTGTAGCAGAGCCGAAGTGAGAAGAAAGATTATGTAATTTTAATAAAAAAAAATACTCTATAAATATATATATTTTTAAGAGCTGGTTTAGGAGTAGATACAGGGGATGAATGTGTTAGTAAGAAGCGAGCGGTGGTGGGTATGCTGGGCCAGCCATTGTTGTAGCTGGCTACCCCCGAGTCCCGCCCAGTATTGCCGTCAAATTATCCTTTATTTATTCTTTTATTTACATGTTCTTATTCTGAATTAAGTTCTTCTATAAATACTGTAAAAGTCCTGTAAGTGATTGTTCTAGAAAGTTTAATGCATTGAAGTGGAGTAGGTTTAATATGCGAGTAAATCTAATGTAGAAATAATGTAGCAATATGGTAATGATGGCGTACCTACGACCAGTGTGTGAGGTGCCTCGGCCCTTAGTTCCCACCAATGGCTGGTGCCACTGCTTGCTGCTCACTAACACATCTACTGTATTTACTCTTGAACCAGCTCTTAAAAAATATATATTTATAGATTATAATTTTTTTTTAATTGCATAATCTTTCATCTCACTTTGGCTCTGCTACAACTCGCGAGACACCCTGCATACACATCGACATTCAAAGCATTATTCTTTACCTGCTGGCTACTGTACTCACTTGAGAGTTTTCTTGGTATGAAGATTTGAGACATGTTTCCGATCCTCCCTGAGCAGTGTGTTGAGTGCCAGTGCATAGGCCCACACTGCATCATATGTGTAGCCTGCATAATCTGGAGGGTCACTGCCTTGGTTGCTTTACAGGGCAATGATGAGTACAGGTAGTTATATCATGTGTGTTTGTGAACAGTTGTTTTATATGATGGATGTCTAAAAAGTCTTAATGTACAGTAGTTAAACAGGTATATTTCAATTTACCCTACATGAGAGAGAGGCATTTACGCTATACAGGAGATAGATTAGGACACAGTACTCACTTTTCTTTATATTTTTTCCTCCATTCATCCACCGTCATGTTCTCGTGGGTAACTTCTTCATCAGGAGCATAATAGGCAAACCCAAGGCTCATGTGCCGGTCAACAGCCTGAGAGATAAAACTAGTAAAGTACATTTGTACCTCTCAAAGACACATTTTTATCCACAGTAAAGTCCTTAGTACAACCTATGTATTACCAGCAGTTTAACTCCTTCAGCAAAATGCCTGCACTTTCTCACCTCCAACATCTCAGCAGTTGTACAGTTGATCCTTTCCCTGTCTTTGCCGGTGTAGAGGCTGGTGTTGTACCAATTGCTGGTGAACCATCGAGGGAGGAACCACACGTAGTCATATCTGGCCGTCATGTTCAGCTGGTAAGCCTGGCAAAGAACTTCTCGCGCCTTGTTGGCATAGAAATCCCCGATGATGATTTTATAGTTGCTTTGTTTCAGCTTGAGCAATCTCTGAGGGAACATAATTATTCAACAAATGAGGCACTTTGAGAAATTGTTATTTACCAACATTAAGTGCCAATACTGCCCACTATCATAATCCTTTAATTCTTAAACCATTACAGTACTAATATACAGCTTCTGGCAAAAAATATGGATATATAAACAACAAAAGTTTCAATGCACTTCAATTATACAATAGCTTACCTCCTTTATAACATCTCCCTGCTTTAGCTTGACACTCTCCACTTTCATCTCATCAGGCAGATTGTCCATGAGTACTGTGATGTATTCACTGTACTTGTTAGTGTCTTCTGTGAGTGCTCCAACCTGCTTCCAGTTAAAGTGCTGGAAAAGCTCCATGTACACAACCCTGGTAAGAGAAAACATATATGCTGTATATACGTGTACAGTATAGTAGGCTGTAAGCATCATCATGCAGCCACTCTTATTTCATGGTTATTATTCTCAACAAACATATAAACTCGGCAGCAAAACTCAAATATAAAACAATAAATTTTGGAAGTACAGTTCTGTCATGGCTTGTGTACAAAAAATAAAAATTTCTACTGTATTATAATATCACATCTTGCCAATGGTTTATAAATATTCAAACTTGATAATACTGCCCCTAGAGATATTCAACTCACCAATATATCTGATTCTCTGGAATAGTCCTGAAGAAATAAGGGTATTTGGTGTAATTATTGAAGATTGCTCCTTCAGCACTGTAAGACATGACTACAGTGTTGAATGTGGCTGCCACCCCAGCAATCGGTTCTACAGTGTCTGAACAAGCTGGTCCTGTAAAAAATAATCAAATAAATAAATAGAGGAGATCTGATGAGGTTGATGAGACATTAAAAAGAGTAGATGAGGAGTTTGGTAGGAAAGTGAGCGAGAAAATCAGTGGAAAAAAAAATAACTTCTGGAGAGAGTTAAGAAAGGAGAGAGGAGAAGAAAATAACTGTAGAAATGCTGAAGAACTGGGGAAGGCAGTAGTGGACTGGATATTACAGTACTTATATGCAATTCGGCTTGGAAACAGGGAGAGGTACCACAGAACTCACCAAGGATACCAATCATTTGCTCAAATTCATTTAAACTGGAGTCTTTGCGAACATGGTGCATGAAGGCTGTTAAGACGGTTTCTCTTTGACATCCACCATTCAGGAAAATTACTTCCAGTTTGTAGTCCTGTAAGATTTCTTCATTCTGATTGATCCTCTGGTATGCAAATCGTGTGGCTGTAATTAAGGATAAGGCACGTGTTTTAATTTATGAAAAATGCTCTACATATTTACTCTGTTTTTCACCAGCTGATGGTACAATATCACTGCCTATATCATAAAGGTGTATTTGTTTAAAAGGTATTCCTTTTCTGTTTTGCATATCATTCTCGCTACCTAAGCTGTATACAGTATTTTGAATTAGGATTCTCTATTTCTAGCCTAAATTAACTCTCTAAATATGATGATATTCATTTAGTGTAATGTAATTTACACTGAATAACTTAGGACTGCATGAAGGATCGTAAAAGGTTAAATAATTTCATATTAAACTGTGCCTGTGGAGAAATAAGTAAAAATAATTGATATACTGTACGTACTAACCATTAACCAATGACTTGTCAGTGAATCCCACACTGCTCTCATTACTCATGGGAAAAATACCACCAATCCAGAGTACTGTCTTGGAATCATGTTTGCCAGGCAGCCACTCATACCAGGCATCCCTTCCTTGTTCCCTCAGCCAATCACAGGCAATGTCATCAACTAGACTGGTGGGTTGTAATGAAGGATGGAGGGCGGTGGTGAGGTCAGTGGAGCAATTGCTGGTCCTCTCAGTGTATGTTTTGATCAGGTTTTTATACTGTTTCTCACTCAGAAAGAACCTCTTAATGGCCTGAATTTAGAAACAGAAAAGTCTATCAGTACTAAAAACATACAGGGTAATTATTGAATACTACCTTATATATACATGTACTGTATATTCATTCTCTTAGGAAATCAAGGGTTTAGTTACCAATGAAAAATTATGACTTTACACATCAGCATATTCAAACACACATCCCACACAGTACTTTATTACATGAACTTTGAAGTCTGACCAAAGAACTGTAATAAGACATGTCATCATACAAACTGTCTATCTATCCATCTGTCTACACATATTGCTGAACACCCTACTCCTCCAAGCCACCCTATCCTCTGCCAGCACTTGTCCTTTTAAGCTCACATCACTATTTCATTTCTCAACCTCATTTTCCTCATCCCTCCCCTTCACTTCATTTCCATATACTGTAGTTTCATAAGTAAATAACCTTACTCCCCATTCATTTCAGTTTTAGAAGTGAACACCACTGGACTTGCCTCGGCTGCTAGCTTGGCCGAGCGTTGTAAGTCAGACCACATGTACTTCTTGAGAGCGTGTAATTCATAATTACACAGATACGGATGTCTACTGTAGGAGCTCAGGCAGGAGGCAAAGGAGATGGGCATGAAAGAGTCTAGGTTGGAGAGGGAATTGGGCCACCAGTCAAAGAACATGAGAGGGCGATCCTTGCGAAAGGTACAGAGGAGTTCCGGAGTAAGGTGAGGACCCACCCATGCTATCTTCACCAGCAGTTCTGATTCCTCCACTTGTTCTACTAGAAACTCATTGTATTTGCCTACGGGAGATAGAGAGATTGTACTTTGTGCATGAATATATTTTCAATATTTGGCTACTATTTTTATTGAAGTTAAGTAAATTACTTAATAATATTAGTGTACAAGTACCATACAGTACTACAGCTGAAACTTTAATAATACATCAACATGGAATGTATTTATATTTCCTAATTACTGTATTACTTTCTGGGAAGTCTTATGAATTTCCAATTATACATTCACTATATTTATATGGCATTCATGAAAAGTTTGGCATTATATTGGATAATATAGCATCGTGCATTTGCATTTAAAAGAACTTTTGTGGTCATGAAATGGATCTTATACTATACATCACAGTTATTTGAAAAGACTTCAAATACTTACTGTGGTTGCCAACAAGGAGTGTAGCACAGTAGGTTCTGTTCCGACATAATTCTGGAGTAAACACACCCCTGGTGCAGTATGCTTCTTCACAGTAATATCTGCACAAGATAAAAATAAGAAAAAACAGAGATACAGTAAAAGAACTGTATGGCTGAAAAGTATAAATTCATATCCTAGTTTACATGTATTACATGTATTTTTTTCAATGCTCATATGAAGCCAAAATTAATGTACAGTACTGTACTTAATCTATAATGTCCCACCACCTTTGCCTCCCACATATCAGCCAGGAAAATGCACAGGTGAGGTGGAAGTGTGTTGAAAATTAGCCTAATCCACTTCCCTTCACACATACATCAAGGTAAACACTACAGCACCGACTAACCCATCTCCTGAAGTCTTCCGTGTCAAATGTTGGTAAAGAGTATCTTCCTCTGCTGGTGAGAAGGCAAAGAGAGCTGTCACCTTGGGCCGCTGAAACGATCGCCAGTGGTCCGTGATAACTCCAGCCTCGGTGTAGCTGTTCCGAGACACGTACCATCCGAACCTGAAGCCGAGAGCGAGGTCACCAATTGTCATGTCGAATAAATCATACTATACATGAGGAAGAGCCTTTTCTCACAATGATTCACTAACACTCCTCCAGTTCAATGATGCACGGAGAAGTAGGAATACAATAACAACAGTTGATGATGATAATAATGATGATGATTGTGATGAAGATGGAAAATACAAAGGCACTGATAATAACAACAATACCGTATGCTGATGAAGATGACGATGCAGATAATGATGATAATAATAATGATGATAATTGTGATGATGGAAAATACAAAGGCACTGATAATAATAACAATATAGCACATTGATGAAGATGACAATGTCGATGATAATGATAATGAACAATGCATTGTCACCAACAATAATAACATTACAGTATGTTGATGACGATGGAAAATACAGTGGTACGTTGATGACCTTACCTACCACCTGAAGCGTGTTTGCCACAGTCACTCTCTGATGAGATTTTGTCATCACTGGAGGTTGGCGGGACCCACACTTCCATGTTGAACATTGCCTCGGGTATGCCATTGCTGTCAGGGTGAAGATTATATATTATGGCATTCAGGTGATATTTACAGATCGTACAACTATGACTAAACATGAAACACTATACTTAATAGATGGTTTAACTACGACTAAACACGAAACAGAATACTTTACATATCGCACAGCTATGATCAAACACGAAACATTACATTCTAAACTATAATATAAACAGTACTATATGGGTATAATTCCACTGCTGTTATGGTGAAGATTATAATTATGGCATTCAGGTGAAACTTACGGACCATAGAAATAAAGTAAGATAAGATAAGGTAAGATACAGTATACTTTATCATATGACCAAATAACATACATTATGTTCTAAAATCAGTTCATGCATATAGGTATCTAGCCTAAACTATAATAAAAACAAGACTGTACACTCGCAATCCAAAATATGTATCCAGGCTTGCTTCGAATAGCCTGATTGAGTATTAAGTGAGCTCAAGCAAATATAAAACATGATAAGCGTTGTAATTGGTTCACTAGCATGTCAAACGATTCGAAACTTCAACAACAAGACCTGGTTACAAATTTTGGATTGCGAGTATAGGCCTACAGGTGTATTATAATTTATCCCAATGAGAGTACTGTATAACAGTGAGGCGCTGCACATGAATAAGCAATCGTACTTGGGTGCTGAGGAATGGTCGGGTTTGAGACGATCCAGAGCCTGGGTGTAGTTGAAGGTGTTTGGGTAGTGTTTGACAGTGACGTTCTGGTAGCCAAGGCCCTCCTGTCAACAGTCATAGAACAACAGTCTATTTAAGGCAGAAACTCTTGGTGGTACAGTAAATTGGAAGGCTACTGATTCCTCCAAACTATGCCTTCTAAAAAAAAAGCCATTTCAGGGAACTGTACTTAGAATAAGATTAATTAAAATGACTGAACTTAGTAGTGAGAGTAGGAGAAAGGGAGGACGACTGACTGACTGAGTGGCGATTCCACAGTGGTTAGTTTTGGTTTGTAAAAACCCTAACGAAAGAAACTGAACTGCGTAAATGGCTCATGAGTGAATTATTGGATGAATTTGATGACTCCATAACGAAACTATGGTAATGGAACTACCTGACATATTTCATGGATATGGATACTGAATTTGCTGGATATAATAATTAAGACTGACAAGTGTGGTTGGTAACCGTTGGTTGGGGAGGATCATAACAAACCAAAGCCACTGTGGAATCGGCCCCAAGACTGACTGGCAGAATTTGAATGAATGAATGAAATAGCTGCGTCCGTCATCGACGAATAAGTCTATGGAAACAGCACGCCAACATTCAGTCACTTGGCAACTATAAACGTGTGATAGAAACCGAATTTGGAATTTTACTACATTGATAAAGTTATTTTAAACTTGCGTTGGGACACCACTACCTTGCCATTTAAGACATACAATATTATAAAATTACATATACGATTATAATAACTGGATATAAGAAACCTCCGAAAGTCTATACTGACCTGGAGAAGGATCTTGGCGAGAGCAGTGGCCAGTTGGTGTGAGAGTCGCTGTGATGTGTCCAGGGTAATGACTAACTCCTTTTGGGTCCATTTGTGGTACAGGTAACGTTTTGGTGGTACTAAGAAAATATAACATGATCTACAGTTACAAATAACAAAGATAACACCATCTAATTAATCGTTATGACATATATCGACAACATAATTATGCTCTCTGTTATTCGTATGTAACTCATGAATGTGTTATCCATATTTATGAAGGAATGTTTCGTCAAACTGATTTAACTGATTATGACTTAATGTTGCATCTATTTTCAGGCATAGCACGTAAGATTCAGGATATCCAAAGAGTTTCTACAGATTATAACAAACGAGATCTTTGCAACTTAATACCACTAACCTACATTTTTATCTCTGACTGAATAGCAACACTCACAATTTTTACTATACATCTGCAGGTTCATACAGTCCTGCGCTGTGGCCGGTTGGAGACATGAGAGGTTGAGGATGATGACGAGGATGATGATAAGGAGGGAAGATCTGAGCCCTGGCAGGTGAGGAGGAGTGTTACTGCTCCCTGGGGCCCGTGGGAGAGGGTGGGGGGCCAGGCGAGCAGCCATTGCTGTGACCAGCCAGAGCTGACTCACACCCTACCTGCAACACCCACTCATGATTCTGAAAAAAAGTAAATACATGATTAAAATACAAATAAAAGGTTTCCAAATGGCATAAATATTGTTTGATAGTAATTAAAATGACAAACTCCTACTCAGATATTGTTTTATCAGTGCCTGTGTACCATGATAATTACAGCTCCAATCCATGGCCACACTAAACAAAGAACTATTTGCACTCTTTTCTGGCAACAAATTACAAATTTATCCTATACTTCTCTGGCAACAAATTGGTAATTGCCATATCTAACAATCTTATTGGTACCCTAATTCTTCTTGTATATTCCCCGACACTACTGTATTCTCTCTCTATAACACAAAGAATGTTTAAGTATCAAAGGCATAAGTACAGTACCGGTACCAAACAAAATATTAGTTTACAGTATATACATCACATTTTTTAGTTGCTATATTCCCCATTACGGATATATAGTAATCCTTTCCCTCTCCCGTAACAACAAGGTGAAGTGTGTGGGAGTAGTGGAGTGAGGCAGGAATGAGGGAGTGAGTGGAGGAAGGAGTGAGGAGAGGAGGGAGACAGGAAGGGATCGAGTGAATGAGTGAGACTGGAGTGAGGAGAAGAGAGAGTGGAGAGAGAGAGAGTGAAGGACTGAATGAGACTGGAGGGAAGAGGGAGTGAGAAGTGGAGAGAAGTGAGTGACGGAGTGAAGGTGAAGGGATGAAGGAAAAGGAAGAGAGGCAGGAAGCCGCGGTGGTAACACGAGCTGCAAGATGGTCCCTGATGGTAGTTCAGGTGCTGGCCATTCCCGTCCCTACCCCTTACATGGACCTTACACACACACACACACACACACACACACACACACACACACACACACACACACACACACATCTAATAAACTCATTGCACACACACACACACACATCTAATAAATTCATTGCACACACCACACACACACACACACACCTCCTAAACTCATTGCGCACACACAAAGGCGCCTTGCACCTTATAAACTCATTGCATACACGTATATACACATAAACAAGCTAGCATGTAAATAAACAGACTCTTTACTCACACACACACACACACACACACATTCATGTATTGTTTTTAATGTTTGTATTTAATGCCGTTCGAGCCTTTTTGTTTTTAATATTTGTGTGTTTTTTTCTAGTGTTTTCCCTGGCCGTCCGTCCTTCCCTCTCCCCAGCCATACCACCGCTGAAGATCATGTCCCAGCTCTGCCTCGATCCCCTCACACAAAAGAAAAAGGAGGTGAGATCCTGCGGGCGTGTGTTGGACGTGGCTGGGGTGGACTTGAGGGGTATTCTAGCCCAAGCCTTCCTGTGTCGCTGTTGTGATGTGGGATACGAGCCTTGTCACGACCCATCATACCTGCACTACCTAGGGTGTTGGAGGTCGTTTTGTGTTCTCTCTCTCTCTCTCTCTCTCTCTCTCTCTCTCTCTCTCTCTCTCTCTCTCTCTCTCTCTCTCTCTCTCTCTCTCTGTAGCTATAGGGTGTTGGAGGTCATGTAGCGCTCTCTCTCTCTCTCTCTCTCTCTCTCTCTCTCTCTCTCTCTCTCTCTCTCTCTCTCTCTCTCTCCACTTCACACGTCATTGACTCTCTATTCTTACTTCCCTCTCAATTATGGCATTTTTTCTTCTCCTGTCCTCCTCCTCTCCTTTACATCACCATCACTATTGACCAACTACCCAAAAAATTAATTTCGATACTAGAAACATTCCCATACTTAGTTGATGAGGAGATATTATATAAAAAGGATACGTCTCAATGTGTATAAAAAGGATACATCTCAATGTGTTTAAAAAGGATACGACTCAATGTGTTTAAAAAGGATACGACTCAATGTGTTTAAAAAGGATACGACTCAATGTGTTTAAAAAGGATAGGACTTAATGTGTATGAAAGGGATACGACTCAATGTGTATAAAAAGGATACATCTCAATGTGTTTAAAAAGGATACGACTCAATGTGTTTAAAAAGGATACGACTCAATGTGTTTAAAAAGGATACGACTTAATGTGTTCTTTTTAAGTTTCCCGTCAATAATATATCATCAGAACTCAGGGCTTTATGTATAACAAGAGGATCAATGTTCCTCTTCTTTCCCATTTTTGTATCTCTCTTTTTCTCTCCTCTTCCTTTCCCATATTTTCCGCTCCCCTCTCATTTTCTCTCCTCTTCCTTCTCGTCTATTTCATCTCTTGTTTTTCCTTGTCCTTTTCCTTCCCCTATTCTTCGTCTCTCCTTCCCTCCCCTCTCCTCTCCTGCCCTGTTCTTCCCTCCCCCTTTCTCTTCTTTTTCTTCCGCGCTATTTCCTCTTCTGTCCATTTTTGTCATTTTCCTTCCCCTGTTTTTCGTCTCTCCTTCCCTCTCCTCTCCTTTTCTCTCCTGGCCTGTCCTCTCTATTTCTCTCCTCGCCTCGCCTCTCCTCTCAAGGTGTTGGCTGCCCCTCAACCTTCTGACTCATACCTTCTGACTCTCCCTCTCGTCCGTCCCTCTACCCCGTCCCCTACCTCTCCCTCTCATTTCCCTCTCCTTCTTGTTCCTCTTCTCTCCCTCACGTCCTCCTTTTATCCCTCTCCTTCCTTTCGTCCCTCTCCTATTAATTCCCCTCGTCCCCATTCTTCCCTCACACCTTCAGCATTTGATTTGTTCTCTCTTCACGTCCTCTCTCTTCTCCTTCTCTTTTCCACTACCCAACTCTTTTCCCCTCCATTCCTCTTCAATTCCTCCTCCACCAATTTCTATCTCCTACCAAGGAACGAAAGGGAAGGAAGAAAGGAAGAAGGAAGAGATAACCGAATCTAAAAAAAACGTAGAAGGAATGAAAGAGAGAAGAAAGGAAGGAGAAAGAAATAATGCAAAAAAAAGGAAGAGTGAGTGAGAGGTGGAGTAAGGAGAGACGACAGAGGAAGGAAGGAAGGAATGTAGGAAGGAGGAGAGATGGAAAGATTAGAAATATGAGAGCAGGGTTAAGAGATAAGATCGAAAAAAATATGGAAAACAAGATGAAGTCGTAATTGTGTGTGTGTGTGTGTGTGTGTGTGTGTGTGTGTGTGTGTGTGTGTGTGTGTGTGTGTGTGTGTGTATGGAGAGAGAGAGAGAGAGAGAGAGAGAGAGAGAGAGAGAGAGAGAGAGAGAGAGAGAGAGAGAGAGAGAGAGAGAGAGAGAGAGAGAGAGAGAGAGAGAGAGAGAGAGAGAGAGAGAGAGAGAGAGAGAGAGAGAGAGATGCCAAATGTTCAACATACCCACGTCACTAACCTCTAAACAAGACGAAGGGGATTTACAAGTGGTGGTGGTAGTCGTGGTGTTAGTGGTGGTATTAGGGGCAGAGAGAGAGAGAGAGAGAGAGAGAGAGAGAGAGAGAGAGAGAGAGAGAGAGAGAGAGAGAGACGTACCCTCCCCCATTCTCACACCTCTTTAGACACAACACAAATACTATTCTTGGCCTCCTCCTGCTACTCCTCCTCTCCCCCCCTCCCCCAGAATCCTCTTCTCCTCACCTTCCCTTTTCTCTTTCTGTTACCCCTCTCCTCCTCCTCCTCCTCCTCCTCCTCCTCCTCCTCTTTCTGTTCCTACTTTTCCTCCTTCCTCTCCTCTCTCTCCATGTTTACTCCAGTCTGTAGTCGGTTAGCTAGAAGAAGAGGAGGGAGGAAGAGAAAGTGGGTAGTGGAGTTAGGAAGAGGAGAAGGAGGGAAGGAGGAAGAAGTTAGAAGAGAGGGAGGAGGAGGAGGAAGAGAGGAAGATGTTAGAAGAAGAGGTGGAGGATGAGGAGGAAGGAGGGAGGGTAGAGGAGGCTGTGTTGGTGGTGAGGAGAGTGTCATAATAATCTGGTGGTGGGTCTTGTTGTGACGTCATAGAGGACCTGTTGCTGCATTGCTTGACACATACACACATACACACACACACACACACACACACACACACACACACACACTCACTCACTCTCTCTCTCTCTCTCTCTCTCTCTTCTCTCTCTCTCTCTCTCTCTCTCTCTCTCTCTCTCTCTCTCTCTCTCTCTCTATGAGAGATGAGTTTACTAATAGCGACCACCGCATAATCACATTCAGTATAAATTTCAATAGAAGTGAAATAAATTACAGTTACGAAAAAATCCCCAACTTTAGAAAAGCTAATTTTCACCAACTCAGTGCGATAGTAAAAGATACCGATTGGAAATGTCTGCGAGACACTATTGACATGAATACACAATGGAACTTTTTCATTAATGCGTACACAAAAGCGGTCAAAGACAGCATACCGTTAAAAAACGACGTTCAGCACAAAACTTAAAGCCCAAGTGGTGGAGTAAAGACATAGCCGACTGTTTACACGCCAAAAAGAACGGCTACAATAGAGTAAAAATCACAGACGACAATGGCGAGCGGGCCAAGTTTGCAGACTTACGAAGAAAAGCCAAAAAGTTAATCAAACAGAGTAAAATGACTATTGAAAAACACGTTGCAAATCAAAGTAAGACAAACCCGAAAGAGTTCTACAGTTATATTCGGCATAAGAAAGTACTCACGTCAACTATCGGACCACTACTTGATGAGAATGGGACTTTACTACAGATGAAGAGCGAATGAGTGGTATCCTTAACACTTTCTTTGCATCAGTCTTTACTATAGAAAACCCGAACGATATACCAACAGAAACAACAGTCCAAAATGAAAACACCGAGGTATTAAGTAATATCAGCATTACAGAAAGGGACGTAATAAAATGTATTGATAAATTAAATGTAAATAAGTCACCTGGCCCAAACACGATCTCCCCTCACGTATTAAAAGAAGCAAAAAGTGAAATAGTAAAACCTCTGACTCTGCTCTTTAACTATTCCTTACACACTGGAACAATACCTGACGAATGAAAGCTCGCTAACGTAACACCAATATTTAAAAAAGGCAGCAAATCTCTACCTAGCAACTATCGCCCTATCAGCCTAACCTCAGTCGTATGCAAAATGCTAGAGACAATCATACGAGATAAACTTACAAATCACTTAGAGGAAAACAACTTACTCAGAGACACTCAACACGGTTTTCGTAATAAACGCTCTTGCCTAACGAACCTATTAGACTTTTTAAATGACATTTTCAATGAATACGATAAGAATAAAGCAGTAGACATAATTTATCTAGATTTCCAAAAAGCCTTTGACAAAGTTCCCCATAAACACTTAATAACTAAACTAAAATCACACAGAATCCAAGGCGATACCGTAAGATGGATAGAGAACTGGCTAAGCAACCGTAAACAACGCATGGTAATAAATGGAAAATCTTCTAGTTGGACTGATGTTACGAGCGGGGTGCCACAGGGGTCAGTTTTAGGGCCAATCCTATTCCTAGTTTACATAAACGACATAGACAAAGGCCTCTCATGTATAATATCGAAATTTGCTGATGACACCAAAATTGCAAATACAGTACTCACTATGCGCAGACTAAAGAAATGCAAGGTAATCTCGATAAATTGTCAAATTGGGCGAAAACTTGGCAAATGTCCTTCAATGCAGATAAATGTAAAGTGCTCCACATCGGACATCGTAACGTAGCAGCAAACTACTCGTTGAATGGTAATCAACTCAAAAGCGTGGATCGAGAGACAGACTTAGGGTAACCAGTATCAAGTAACCTAAAACCCAGTCAGCAGTGTACGGAAGTAATTAAGAAAGCAAATAAAGCTATCGGCTTTATCGGCAGAGCATTCGAGTATAAACCTAAAGACACAATCCTCGCTTTGTATAATTCCCTGGTCCGTCCCCTTATGGAGTATTGTGTTCAAGCCTGGTGCCCGTACTACCAGAAAGATATAGCAAAATTGGAACGAGTCCAACGTAGAGTTACTAAAATGATACCAAGTCTGAGAAATAAAACGTATGATGAGCGGCTAAGCGAATTAAATCTATTCCCATTGACACAACGTAGACTGAGAGGTGACTTAATCCAGGTATATAAAATAATCAAAGGCATAGATAATATGGACTGCACCAAATATTTCACTATCGATCAATCAAACTACACGAGAGGAACGGCTGCAAAATCATAGGTAAATCTTTTAATTCGCACGAATCAAAGAATTTCTTTTTTAACCGGGTCGTCAACTTATGGAATGGGCTTCCCCGTAATGTAATTGACTGTAACACCGTAGACAGCTTCAAACGTCGCTTAGATAAACACCTTGCGTCTAATCCCCGACTTACAATGTTTACTAATGAATAATTTTTGCCCATTACAGGTGGCAAGTTAGCCAAATTTCACCTACTTTCTATCTTTCCTATAAATTTCCTTGTGGAGTATTTCAGCCAACCCCACAGGGTTCCCATTCCTGACTTTATTTCCTGTACGGTTCAGGCCGGAGGGAGTGGAGGGTGGGGAAAGAGCCTTCTACTTTGCTATCCTTACCTACGACTATCACTGGGGAGTAATTCATTGTCCACCAGTAACCTTCTAATCAGATCACCTCGTGTGGACCGTAAGGTCTGTTGTGGTCTGTGTTTCTATGTAACTCTCTCTCTCTCTCTCTCTCTCTCTCTCTCTCTCTCTCTCTCTCTCTCTCAATAGGTAATAAATAATATACGTCTTATCTATGGAGGATGTAAGGCATTAATTAAGGGGGTAGCATAGTGTTGCTTGCAAATCTGGAGCAAATAATTCCTCTAAACTATTCCAGCCAACTACAGGCCCACATTATTGTTGCTAATCTGGTCCTGTTTTCTGACATACTTTGGAGGAATCCCCAATGTACCAAAAGCATATATATACAATCCCTTAATTCAAAGCCTCGAGATATCCCCTATATCTAATCTATAATAATATACTATACAATTATAGATAGTGTGATATGGAGAGTAAGGTGAGGTGAGGTTTGTTTTGTTTTGTTTTCGTCTGTGTGTTGTGGTTAATGTAGTCTTGATTTAGGTTTCATGATCTGTGTACTATGTATTGAGGTCTAGGTCAGTTTCATTATATATACACACCCAAACACATAAACTTACACCTCTGTATAGGCACAATTACTTACACACACACACACACACACACACACAAACACCTGTATACATATTGATCTTGAATTACTTCTATAATTGATACAACTGGGTAAACAAAACACATAAACAAAACAAACATATAAACATTTACACACGCCCCCTGACTTGGTTCCTACATAGCCTAAATATCAACACCTCTTTCCCTTCTTCCTCTTTCCCCGAGTGCATTTTCGCCAGGATAAGAACAAGGCAATATAATTCAATCCTCTTACTTTTTCTTCCTCTTTCTTTTTCTTCTATCCCTAACAATGTATATTTCATTATTATTATTATTATTATTATTATTATTATTGTTCTTGATGTTGTTATTTTTAATATTATAGTAATTATTGTTATTATGATTATTACTATTATTATTATCATAATAATAATTATTATTATTATCATCATTATATTGTAATCTCCATTATTATTTTCATTATCATTGGCTACAGTATTGGCTAATTGAAGAAGTGGATGACGGATTTTCGAGTCAGACAAGGCAAAGAGACTTAGTGTGATGTGAGTGAAATAAGAGACTGGACACTGATCTGAGAAAAGGCAGTAATGGAACCCGTAAATCTGTCCTGGCCAAGTGATAAAGGTGTGTGTGTGTGTGTGTGTGTGTGTGTGTCAGTAGGTAAAGGTGTGTGTGTGTGTGTGTGTCAGTAGGAAAAGGTGTGTGTGTGTGTGTGTGTGTGTGTGTGTGTGTGTGTGTGTGTGTGTGTCAGTAGGTAAAGGTGTGTGTGTGTGTGTGTCAGTAGGAAAAGGTGTGTGTGTGTGTGTGTGTGTGTGTGTGTGTGTGTGTGTGTGTGTGTCAGTAGGTAAAGGTGTGTGTGTGTGTGTGTCAGTAGGTAAAGGTGTGTGTGTGTGTGTGTGTGTGTGTGTGTGTGTGTGTGTGTGTGTGTGTGTGTGTGTGTCAGTAGGTAAAGGTGTGTGTGTGTGTGTGTGTGTGTGTGTGCGTGTGTGTGTGTACAGAGGTGTGTGACCGCTATATGATCTCACCAGGTGGTAATAATAACAATAAAAACACTAACGAGCAACCTACCACTCAGATGGAAGGAGGGAGGGAGGGATATAGATAGGAAAGGGGGACTGAAGGAGGTAAATAGGAAAGGAAGGAAGGAGGGGGTAAGTAAGTAGGTAGGTAGGAAAGGAAGGAGGGAGGGGAGGTAAGTAGGTAGGAAAGGAAGGAGGGAGGGACTGAAGGAGGGAGGTAGGTAGGTAGGTAGGTAGGGAATAGAGGAGGGAGGTAAGTAGATAGGTAAGTAAGGAGGGAGTGGAGGAGGTAGGTAGGGAAGTATTTACGAAAGGAAGGAGAGAGGGACTGAAGGAGATAGGTAGGTAGATAAAAAGGAAATAGGAGTGAAGGAAGGAGGTATGTAGGAATGAAAGGAAAGGAGCGAGGAAGGGATGGGAAGGGAGAGAGGCAAGGTAAAGGTTACCTACCATTCACACCCACAACATAAACATTAGGCTTTACGATTGTTGTTCCTGACGTCTTCTCTCCC
>JAWQEG010002143.1:0-79223 GCA_033782935.1 Petrolisthes cinctipes | reverse complement strand
CCTAACCTAACCTAACCTAACCTAACCTAACCTAACCTAACCTAACCTAACCTAACCTAACCTAACCTAACCTAACCTAACCTAACCTAACCTAACCTAACCTAACCTAACCTAACCTAACCTAACCTAACCTAACCTAACCTAACCTAACCTAACCTAACCTAACCTAACCTAACCTAACCTAACCTAACCTAACCTAACCTAACCTAACCTAACCTAACCTAACCTAACCTAACCTAACCTAACCTAACCTAACCTAACCTAACCTAACCTAACCTAACCTAACCTAACCTAACCTAACCTAACCTAACCTAACCTAACCTAACCTAACCTAACCTAACCTAACCTAACCTAACCTAACCTAACCTAACCTAACCTAACCTAACCTAACCTAACCTAACCTAACCTAACCTAACCTAACCTAACCTAACCTAACCTAACCTAACCTAACCTAACCTAACCTAACCTAACCTAACCTAACCTAACCTAACCTAACCTAACCTAACCTAACCTAACCTAACCTAACCTAACCTAACCTAACCTAACCTAACCTAACCTAACCTAACCTAACCTAACCTAACCTAACCTAACCTAACCTAACCTAACCTAACCTAACCTAACCTAACCTAACCTAACCTAACCTAACCTAACCTAACCTAACCTAACCTAACCTAACCTAACCTAACCTAACCTAACCTAACCTAACCTAACCTAACCTAACCTAACCTAACCTAACCTAACCTAACCTAACCTAACCTAACCTAACCTAACCTAACCTAACCTAACCTAACCTAACCTAACCTAACCTAACCTAACCTAACCTAACCTAACCTAACCTAACCTAACCTAACCTAACCTAACCTAACCTAACCTAACCTAACCTAACCTAACCTAACCTAACCTAACCTAACCTAACCTAACCTAACCTAACCTAACCTAACCTAACCTAACCTAACCTAACCTAACCTAACCTAACCTAACCTAACCTAACCTAACCTAACCTAACCTAACCTAACCTAACCTAACCTAACCTAACCTAACCTAACCTAACCTAACCTAACCTAACCTAACCTAACCTAACCTAACCTAACCTAACCTAACCTAACCTAACCTAACCTAACCTAACCTAACCTAACCTAACCTAACCTAACCTAACCTAACCTAACCTAACCTAACCTAACCTAACCTAACCTAACCTAACCTAACCTAACCTAACCTAACCTAACCTAACCTAACCTAACCTAACCTAACCTAACCTAACCTAACCTAACCTAACCTAACCTAACCTAACCTAACCTAACCTAACCTAACCTAACCTAACCTAACCTAACCTAACCTAACCTAACCTAACCTAACCTAACCTAACCTAACCTAACCTAACCTAACCTAACCTAACCTAACCTAACCTAACCTAACCTAACCTAACCTAACCTAACCTAACCTAACCTAACCTAACCTAACCTAACCTAACCTAACCTAACCTAACCTAACCTAACCTAACCTAACCTAACCTAACCTAACCTAACCTAACCTAACCTAACCTAACCTAACCTAACCTAACCTAACCTAACCTAACCTAACCTAACCTAACCTAACCTAACCTAACCTAACCTAACCTAACCTAACCTAACCTAACCTAACCTAACCTAACCTAACCTAACCTAACCTAACCTAACCTAACCTAACCTAACCTAACCTAACCTAACCTAACCTAACCTAACCTAACCTAACCTAACCTAACCTAACCTAACCTAACCTAACCTAACCTAACCTAACCTAACCTAACCTAACCTAACCTAACCTAACCTAACCTAACCTAACCTAACCTAACCTAACCTAACCTAACCTAACCTAACCTAACCTAACCTAACCTAACCTAACCTAACCTAACCTAACCTAACCTAACCTAACCTAACCTAACCTAACCTAACCTAACCTAACCTAACCTAACCTAACCTAACCTAACCTAACCTAACCTAACCTAACCTAACCTAACCTAACCTAACCTAACCTAACCTAACCTAACCTAACCTAACCTAACCTAACCTAACCTAACCTAACCTAACCTAACCTAACCTAACCTAACCTAACCTAACCTAACCTAACCTAACCTAACCTAACCTAACCTAACCTAACCTAACCTAACCTAACCTAACCTAACCTAACCTAACCTAACCTAACCTAACCTAACCTAACCTAACCTAACCTAACCTAACCTAACCTAACCTAACCTAACCTAACCTAACCTAACCTAACCTAACCTAACCTAACCTAACCTAACCTAACCTAACCTAACCTAACCTAACCTAACCTAACCTAACCTAACCTAACCTAACCTAACCTAACCTAACCTAACCTAACCTAACCTAACCTAACCTAACCTAACCTAACCTAACCTAACCTAACCTAACCTAACCTAACCTAACCTAACCTAACCTAACCTAACCTAACCTAACCTAACCTAACCTAACCTAACCTAACCTAACCTAACCTAACCTAACCTAACCTAACCTAACCTAACCTAACCTAACCTAACCTAACCTAACCTAACCTAACCTAACCTAACCTAACCTAACCTAACCTAACCTAACCTAACCTAACCTAACCTAACCTAACCTAACCTAACCTAACCTAACCTAACCTAACCTAACCTAACCTAACCTAACCTAACCTAACCTAACCTAACCTAACCTAACCTAACCTAACCTAACCTAACCTAACCTAACCTAACCTAACCTAACCTAACCTAACCTAACCTAACCTAACCTAACCTAACCTAACCTAACCTAACCTAACCTAACCTAACCTAACCTAACCTAACCTAACCTAACCTAACCTAACCTAACCTAACCTAACCTAACCTAACCTAACCTAACCTAACCTAACCTAACCTAACCTAACCTAACCTAACCTAACCTAACCTAACCTAACCTAACCTAACCTAACCTAACCTAACCTAACCTAACCTAACCTAACCTAACCTAACCTAACCTAACCTAACCTAACCTAACCTAACCTAACCTAACCTAACCTAACCTAACCTAACCTAACCTAACCTAACCTAACCTAACCTAACCTAACCTAACCTAACCTAACCTAACCTAACCTAACCTAACCTAACCTAACCTAACCTAACCTAACCTAACCTAACCTAACCTAACCTAACCTAACCTAACCTAACCTAACCTAACCTAACCTAACCTAACCTAACCTAACCTAACCTAACCTAACCTAACCTAACCTAACCTAACCTAACCTAACCTAACCTAACCTAACCTAACCTAACCTAACCTAACCTAACCTAACCTAACCTAACCTAACCTAACCTAACCTAACCTAACCTAACCTAACCTAACCTAACCTAACCTAACCTAACCTAACCTAACCTAACCTAACCTAACCTAACCTAACCTAACCTAACCTAACCTAACCTAACCTAACCTAACCTAACCTAACCTAACCTAACCTAACCTAACCTAACCTAACCTAACCTAACCTAACCTAACCTAACCTAACCTAACCTAACCTAACCTAACCTAACCTAACCTAACCTAACCTAACCTAACCTAACCTAACCTAACCTAACCTAACCTAACCTAACCTAACCTAACCTAACCTAACCTAACCTAACCTAACCTAACCTAACCTAACCTAACCTAACCTAACCTAACCTAACCTAACCTAACCTAACCTAACCTAACCTAACCTAACCTAACCTAACCTAACCTAACCTAACCTAACCTAACCTAACCTAACCTAACCTAACCTAACCTAACCTAACCTAACCTAACCTAACCTAACCTAACCTAACCTAACCTAACCTAACCTAACCTAACCTAACCTAACCTAACCTAACCTAACCTAACCTAACCTAACCTAACCTAACCTAACCTAACCTAACCTAACCTAACCTAACCTAACCTAACCTAACCTAACCTAACCTAACCTAACCTAACCTAACCTAACCTAACCTAACCTAACCTAACCTAACCTAACCTAACCTAACCTAACCTAACCTAACCTAACCTAACCTAACCTAACCTAACCTAACCTAACCTAACCTAACCTAACCTAACCTAACCTAACCTAACCTAACCTAACCTAACCTAACCTAACCTAACCTAACCTAACCTAACCTAACCTAACCTAACCTAACCTAACCTAACCTAACCTAACCTAACCTAACCTAACCTAACCTAACCTAACCTAACCTAACCTAACCTAACCTAACCTAACCTAACCTAACCTAACCTAACCTAACCTAACCTAACCTAACCTAACCTAACCTAACCTAACCTAACCTAACCTAACCTAACCTAACCTAACCTAACCTAACCTAACCTAACCTAACCTAACCTAACCTAACCTAACCTAACCTAACCTAACCTAACCTAACCTAACCTAACCTAACCTAACCTAACCTAACCTAACCTAACCTAACCTAACCTAACCTAACCTAACCTAACCTAACCTAACCTAACCTAACCTAACCTAACCTAACCTAACCTAACCTAACCTAACCTAACCTAACCTAACCTAACCTAACCTAACCTAACCTAACCTAACCTAACCTAACCTAACCTAACCTAACCTAACCTAACCTAACCTAACCTAACCTAACCTAACCTAACCTAACCTAACCTAACCTAACCTAACCTAACCTAACCTAACCTAACCTAACCTAACCTAACCTAACCTAACCTAACCTAACCTAACCTAACCTAACCTAACCTAACCTAACCTAACCTAACCTAACCTAACCTAACCTAACCTAACCTAACCTAACCTAACCTAACCTAACCTAACCTAACCTAACCTAACCTAACCTAACCTAACCTAACCTAACCTAACCTAACCTAACCTAACCTAACCTAACCTAACCTAACCTAACCTAACCTAACCTAACCTAACCTAACCTAACCTAACCTAACCTAACCTAACCTAACCTAACCTAACCTAACCTAACCTAACCTAACCTAACCTAACCTAACCTAACCTAACCTAACCTAACCTAACCTAACCTAACCTAACCTAACCTAACCTAACCTAACCTAACCTAACCTAACCTAACCTAACCTAACCTAACCTAACCTAACCTAACCTAACCTAACCTAACCTAACCTAACCTAACCTAACCTAACCTAACCTAACCTAACCTAACCTAACCTAACCTAACCTAACCTAACCTAACCTAACCTAACCTAACCTAACCTAACCTAACCTAACCTAACCTAACCTAACCTAACCTAACCTAACCTAACCTAACCTAACCTAACCTAACCTAACCTAACCTAACCTAACCTAACCTAACCTAACCTAACCTAACCTAACCTAACCTAACCTAACCTAACCTAACCTAACCTAACCTAACCTAACCTAACCTAACCTAACCTAACCTAACCTAACCTAACCTAACCTAACCTAACCTAACCTAACCTAACCTAACCTAACCTAACCTAACCTAACCTAACCTAACCTAACCTAACCTAACCTAACCTAACCTAACCTAACCTAACCTAACCTAACCTAACCTAACCTAACCTAACCTAACCTAACCTAACCTAACCTAACCTAACCTAACCTAACCTAACCTAACCTAACCTAACCTAACCTAACCTAACCTAACCTAACCTAACCTAACCTAACCTAACCTAACCTAACCTAACCTAACCTAACCTAACCTAACCTAACCTAACCTAACCTAACCTAACCTAACCTAACCTAACCTAACCTAACCTAACCTAACCTAACCTAACCTAACCTAACCTAACCTAACCTAACCTAACCTAACCTAACCTAACCTAACCTAACCTAACCTAACCTAACCTAACCTAACCTAACCTAACCTAACCTAACCTAACCTAACCTAACCTAACCTAACCTAACCTAACCTAACCTAACCTAACCTAACCTAACCTAACCTAACCTAACCTAACCTAACCTAACCTAACCTAACCTAACCTAACCTAACCTAACCTAACCTAACCTAACCTAACCTAACCTAACCTAACCTAACCTAACCTAACCTAACCTAACCTAACCTAACCTAACCTAGACCTAACCTAACCTAACCTAACCTAACCTAACCTAACCTAACCTAACCTAACCTAACCTAACCTAACCTAACCTAACCTAACCTAACCTAACCTAACCTAACCTAACCTAACCTAACCTAACCTAACCTAACCTAACCTAACCTAACCTAACCTAACCTAACCTAACCTAACCTAACCTAACCTAACCTAACCTAACCTAACCTAACCTAACCTAACCTAACCTAACCTAACCTAACCTAACCTAACCTAACCTAACCTAACCTAACCTAACCTAACCTAACCTAACCTAACCTAACCTAACCTAACCTAACCTAACCTAACCTAACCTAACCTAACCTAACCTAACCTAACCTAACCTAACCTAACCTAACCTAACCTAACCTAACCTAACCTAACCTAACCTAACCTAACCTAACCTAACCTAACCTAACCTAACCTAACCTAACCTAACCTAACCTAACCTAACCTAACCTAACCTAACCTAACCTAACCTAACCTAACCTAACCTAACCTAACCTAACCTAACCTAACCTAACCTAACCTAACCTAACCTAACCTAACCTAACCTAACCTAACCTAACCTAACCTAACCTAACCTAACCTAACCTAACCTAACCTAACCTAACCTAACCTAACCTAACCTAACCTAACCTAACCTAACCTAACCTAACCTAACCTAACCTAACCTAACCTAACCTAACCTAACCTAACCTAACCTAACCTAACCTAACCTAACCTAACCTAACCTAACCTAACCTAACCTAACCTAACCTAACCTAACCTAACCTAACCTAACCTAACCTAACCTAACCTAACCTAACCTAACCTAACCTAACCTAACCTAACCTAACCTAACCTAACCTAACCTAACCTAACCTAACCTAACCTAACCTAACCTAACCTAACCTAACCTAACCTAACCTAACCTAACCTAACCTAACCTAACCTAACCTAACCTAACCTAACCTAACCTAACCTAACCTAACCTAACCTAACCTAACCTAACCTAACCTAACCTAACCTAACCTAACCTAACCTAACCTAACCTAACCTAACCTAACCTAACCTAACCTAACCTAACCTAACCTAACCTAACCTAACCTAACCTAACCTAACCTAACCTAACCTAACCTAACCTAACCTAACCTAACCTAACCTAACCTAACCTAACCTAACCTAACCTAACCTAACCTAACCTAACCTAACCTAACCTAACCTAACCTAACCTAACCTAACCTAACCTAACCTAACCTAACCTAACCTAACCTAACCTAACCTAACCTAACCTAACCTAACCTAACCTAACCTAACCTAACCTAACCTAACCTAACCTAACCTAACCTAACCTAACCTAACCTAACCTAACCTAACCTAACCTAACCTAACCTAACCTAACCTAACCTAACCTAACCTAACCTAACCTAACCTAACCTAACCTAACCTAACCTAACCTAACCTAACCTAACCTAACCTAACCTAACCTAACCTAACCTAACCTAACCTAACCTAACCTAACCTAACCTAACCTAACCTAACCTAACCTAACCTAACCTAACCTAACCTAACCTAACCTAACCTAACCTAACCTAACCTAACCTAACCTAACCTAACCTAACCTAACCTAACCTAACCTAACCTAACCTAACCTAACCTAACCTAACCTAACCTAACCTAACCTAACCTAACCTAACCTAACCTAACCTAACCTAACCTAACCTAACCTAACCTAACCTAACCTAACCTAACCTAACCTAACCTAACCTAACCTAACCTAACCTAACCTAACCTAACCTAACCTAACCTAACCTAACCTAACCTAACCTAACCTAACCTAACCTAACCTAACCTAACCTAACCTAACCTAACCTAACCTAACCTAACCTAACCTAACCTAACCTAACCTAACCTAACCTAACCTAACCTAACCTAACCTAACCTAACCTAACCTAACCTAACCTAACCTAACCTAACCTAACCTAACCTAACCTAACCTAACCTAACCTAACCTAACCTAACCTAACCTAACCTAACCTAACCTAACCTAACCTAACCTAACCTAACCTAACCTAACCTAACCTAACCTAACCTAACCTAACCTAACCTAACCTAACCTAACCTAACCTAACCTAACCTAACCTAACCTAACCTAACCTAACCTAACCTAACCTAACCTAACCTAACCTAACCTAACCTAACCTAACCTAACCTAACCTAACCTAACCTAACCTAACCTAACCTAACCTAACCTAACCTAACCTAACCTAACCTAACCTAACCTAACCTAACCTAACCTAACCTAACCTAACCTAACCTAACCTAACCTAACCTAACCTAACCTAACCTAACCTAACCTAACCTAACCTAACCTAACCTAACCTAACCTAACCTAACCTAACCTAACCTAACCTAACCTAACCTAACCTAACCTAACCTAACCTAACCTAACCTAACCTAACCTAACCTAACCTAACCTAACCTAACCTAACCTAACCTAACCTAACCTAACCTAACCTAACCTAACCTAACCTAACCTAACCTAACCTAACCTAACCTAACCTAACCTAACCTAACCTAACCTAACCTAACCTAACCTAACCTAACCTAACCTAACCTAACCTAACCTAACCTAACCTAACCTAACCTAACCTAACCTAACCTAACCTAACCTAACCTAACCTAACCTAACCTAACCTAACCTAACCTAACCTAACCTAACCTAACCTAACCTAACCTAACCTAACCTAACCTAACCTAACCTAACCTAACCTAACCTAACCTAACCTAACCTAACCTAACCTAACCTAACCTAACCTAACCTAACCTAACCTAACCTAACCTAACCTAACCTAACCTAACCTAACCTAACCTAACCTAACCTAACCTAACCTAACCTAACCTAACCTAACCTAACCTAACCTAACCTAACCTAACCTAACCTAACCTAACCTAACCTAACCTAACCTAACCTAACCTAACCTAACCTAACCTAACCTAACCTAACCTAACCTAACCTAACCTAACCTAACCTAACCTAACCTAACCTAACCTAACCTAACCTAACCTAACCTAACCTAACCTAACCTAACCTAACCTAACCTAACCTAACCTAACCTAACCTAACCTAACCTAACCTAACCTAACCTAACCTAACCTAACCTAACCTAACCTAACCTAACCTAACCTAACCTAACCTAACCTAACCTAACCTAACCTAACCTAACCTAACCTAACCTAACCTAACCTAACCTAACCTAACCTAACCTAACCTAACCTAACCTAACCTAACCTAACCTAACCTAACCTAACCTAACCTAACCTAACCTAACCTAACCTAACCTAACCTAACCTAACCTAACCTAACCTAACCTAACCTAACCTAACCTAACCTAACCTAACCTAACCTAACCTAACCTAACCTAACCTAACCTAACCTAACCTAACCTAACCTAACCTAACCTAACCTAACCTAACCTAACCTAACCTAACCTAACCTAACCTAACCTAACCTAACCTAACCTAACCTAACCTAACCTAACCTAACCTAACCTAACCTAACCTAACCTAACCTAACCTAACCTAACCTAACCTAACCTAACCTAACCTAACCTAACCTAACCTAACCTAACCTAACCTAACCTAACCTAACCTAACCTAACCTAACCTAACCTAACCTAACCTAACCTAACCTAACCTAACCTAACCTAACCTAACCTAACCTAACCTAACCTAACCTAACCTAACCTAACCTAACCTAACCTAACCTAACCTAACCTAACCTAACCTAACCTAACCTAACCTAACCTAACCTAACCTAACCTAACCTAACCTAACCTAACCTAACCTAACCTAACCTAACCTAACCTAACCTAACCTAACCTAACCTAACCTAACCTAACCTAACCTAACCTAACCTAACCTAACCTAACCTAACCTAACCTAACCTAACCTAACCTAACCTAACCTAACCTAACCTAACCTAACCTAACCTAACCTAACCTAACCTAACCTAACCTAACCTAACCTAACCTAACCTAACCTAACCTAACCTAACCTAACCTAACCTAACCTAACCTAACCTAACCTAACCTAACCTAACCTAACCTAACCTAACCTAACCTAACCTAACCTAACCTAACCTAACCTAACCTAACCTAACCTAACCTAACCTAACCTAACCTAACCTAACCTAACCTAACCTAACCTAACCTAACCTAACCTAACCTAACCTAACCTAACCTAACCTAACCTAACCTAACCTAACCTAACCTAACCTAACCTAACCTAACCTAACCTAACCTAACCTAACCTAACCTAACCTAACCTAACCTAACCTAACCTAACCTAACCTAACCTAACCTAACCTAACCTAACCTAACCTAACCTAACCTAACCTAACCTAACCTAACCTAACCTAACCTAACCTAACCTAACCTAACCTAACCTAACCTAACCTAACCTAACCTAACCTAACCTAACCTAACCTAACCTAACCTAACCTAACCTAACCTAACCTAACCTAACCTAACCTAACCTAACCTAACCTAACCTAACCTAACCTAACCTAACCTAACCTAACCTAACCTAACCTAACCTAACCTAACCTAACCTAACCTAACCTAACCTAACCTAACCTAACCTAACCTAACCTAACCTAACCTAACCTAACCTAACCTAACCTAACCTAACCTAACCTAACCTAACCTAACCTAACCTAACCTAACCTAACCTAACCTAACCTAACCTAACCTAACCTAACCTAACCTAACCTAACCTAACCTAACCTAACCTAACCTAACCTAACCTAACCTAACCTAACCTAACCTAACCTAACCTAACCTAACCTAACCTAACCTAACCTAACCTAACCTAACCTAACCTAACCTAACCTAACCTAACCTAACCTAACCTAACCTAACCTAACCTAACCTAACCTAACCTAACCTAACCTAACCTAACCTAACCTAACCTAACCTAACCTAACCTAACCTAACCTAACCTAACCTAACCTAACCTAACCTAACCTAACCTAACCTAACCTAACCTAACCTAACCTAACCTAACCTAACCTAACCTAACCTAACCTAACCTAACCTAACCTAACCTAACCTAACCTAACCTAACCTAACCTAACCTAACCTAACCTAACCTAACCTAACCTAACCTAACCTAACCTAACCTAACCTAACCTAACCTAACCTAACCTAACCTAACCTAACCTAACCTAACCTAACCTAACCTAACCTAACCTAACCTAACCTAACCTAACCTAACCTAACCTAACCTAACCTAACCTAACCTAACCTAACCTAACCTAACCTAACCTAACCTAACCTAACCTAACCTAACCTAACCTAACCTAACCTAACCTAACCTAACCTAACCTAACCTAACCTAACCTAACCTAACCTAACCTAACCTAACCTAACCTAACCTAACCTAACCTAACCTAACCTAACCTAACCTAACCTAACCTAACCTAACCTAACCTAACCTAACCTAACCTAACCTAACCTAACCTAACCTAACCTAACCTAACCTAACCTAACCTAACCTAACCTAACCTAACCTAACCTAACCTAACCTAACCTAACCTAACCTAACCTAACCTAACCTAACCTAACCTAACCTAACCTAACCTAACCTAACCTAACCTAACCTAACCTAACCTAACCTAACCTAACCTAACCTAACCTAACCTAACCTAACCTAACCTAACCTAACCTAACCTAACCTAACCTAACCTAACCTAACCTAACCTAACCTAACCTAACCTAACCTAACCTAACCTAACCTAACCTAACCTAACCTAACCTAACCTAACCTAACCTAACCTAACCTAACCTAACCTAACCTAACCTAACCTAACCTAACCTAACCTAACCTAACCTAACCTAACCTAACCTAACCTAACCTAACCTAACCTAACCTAACCTAACCTAACCTAACCTAACCTAACCTAACCTAACCTAACCTAACCTAACCTAACCTAACCTAACCTAACCTAACCTAACCTAACCTAACCTAACCTAACCTAACCTAACCTAACCTAACCTAACCTAACCTAACCTAACCTAACCTAACCTAACCTAACCTAACCTAACCTAACCTAACCTAACCTAACCTAACCTAACCTAACCTAACCTAACCTAACCTAACCTAACCTAACCTAACCTAACCTAACCTAACCTAACCTAACCTAACCTAACCTAACCTAACCTAACCTAACCTAACCTAACCTAACCTAACCTAACCTAACCTAACCTAACCTAACCTAACCTAACCTAACCTAACCTAACCTAACCTAACCTAACCTAACCTAACCTAACCTAACCTAACCTAACCTAACCTAACCTAACCTAACCTAACCTAACCTAACCTAACCTAACCTAACCTAACCTAACCTAACCTAACCTAACCTAACCTAACCTAACCTAACCTAACCTAACCTAACCTAACCTAACCTAACCTAACCTAACCTAACCTAACCTAACCTAACCTAACCTAACCTAACCTAACCTAACCTAACCTAACCTAACCTAACCTAACCTAACCTAACCTAACCTAACCTAACCTAACCTAACCTAACCTAACCTAACCTAACCTAACCTAACCTAACCTAACCTAACCTAACCTAACCTAACCTAACCTAACCTAACCTAACCTAACCTAACCTAACCTAACCTAACCTAACCTAACCTAACCTAACCTAACCTAACCTAACCTAACCTAACCTAACCTAACCTAACCTAACCTAACCTAACCTAACCTAACCTAACCTAACCTAACCTAACCTAACCTAACCTAACCTAACCTAACCTAACCTAACCTAACCTAACCTAACCTAACCTAACCTAACCTAACCTAACCTAACCTAACCTAACCTAACCTAACCTAACCTAACCTAACCTAACCTAACCTAACCTAACCTAACCTAACCTAACCTAACCTAACCTAACCTAACCTAACCTAACCTAACCTAACCTAACCTAACCTAACCTAACCTAACCTAACCTAACCTAACCTAACCTAACCTAACCTAACCTAACCTAACCTAACCTAACCTAACCTAACCTAACCTAACCTAACCTAACCTAACCTAACCTAACCTAACCTAACCTAACCTAACCTAACCTAACCTAACCTAACCTAACCTAACCTAACCTAACCTAACCTAACCTAACCTAACCTAACCTAACCTAACCTAACCTAACCTAACCTAACCTAACCTAACCTAACCTAACCTAACCTAACCTAACCTAACCTAACCTAACCTAACCTAACCTAACCTAACCTAACCTAACCTAACCTAACCTAACCTAACCTAACCTAACCTAACCTAACCTAACCTAACCTAACCTAACCTAACCTAACCTAACCTAACCTAACCTAACCTAACCTAACCTAACCTAACCTAACCTAACCTAACCTAACCTAACCTAACCTAACCTAACCTAACCTAACCTAACCTAACCTAACCTAACCTAACCTAACCTAACCTAACCTAACCTAACCTAACCTAACCTAACCTAACCTAACCTAACCTAACCTAACCTAACCTAACCTAACCTAACCTAACCTAACCTAACCTAACCTAACCTAACCTAACCTAACCTAACCTAACCTAACCTAACCTAACCTAACCTAACCTAACCTAACCTAACCTAACCTAACCTAACCTAACCTAACCTAACCTAACCTAACCTAACCTAACCTAACCTAACCTAACCTAACCTAACCTAACCTAACCTAACCTAACCTAACCTAACCTAACCTAACCTAACCTAACCTAACCTAACCTAACCTAACCTAACCTAACCTAACCTAACCTAACCTAACCTAACCTAACCTAACCTAACCTAACCTAACCTAACCTAACCTAACCTAACCTAACCTAACCTAACCTAACCTAACCTAACCTAACCTAACCTAACCTAACCTAACCTAACCTAACCTAACCTAACCTAACCTAACCTAACCTAACCTAACCTAACCTAACCTAACCTAACCTAACCTAACCTAACCTAACCTAACCTAACCTAACCTAACCTAACCTAACCTAACCTAACCTAACCTAACCTAACCTAACCTAACCTAACCTAACCTAACCTAACCTAACCTAACCTAACCTAACCTAACCTAACCTAACCTAACCTAACCTAACCTAACCTAACCTAACCTAACCTAACCTAACCTAACCTAACCTAACCTAACCTAACCTAACCTAACCTAACCTAACCTAACCTAACCTAACCTAACCTAACCTAACCTAACCTAACCTAACCTAACCTAACCTAACCTAACCTAACCTAACCTAACCTAACCTAACCTAACCTAACCTAACCTAACCTAACCTAACCTAACCTAACCTAACCTAACCTAACCTAACCTAACCTAACCTAACCTAACCTAACCTAACCTAACCTAACCTAACCTAACCTAACCTAACCTAACCTAACCTAACCTAACCTAACCTAACCTAACCTAACCTAACCTAACCTAACCTAACCTAACCTAACCTAACCTAACCTAACCTAACCTAACCTAACCTAACCTAACCTAACCTAACCTAACCTAACCTAACCTAACCTAACCTAACCTAACCTAACCTAACCTAACCTAACCTAACCTAACCTAACCTAACCTAACCTAACCTAACCTAACCTAACCTAACCTAACCTAACCTAACCTAACCTAACCTAACCTAACCTAACCTAACCTAACCTAACCTAACCTAACCTAACCTAACCTAACCTAACCTAACCTAACCTAACCTAACCTAACCTAACCTAACCTAACCTAACCTAACCTAACCTAACCTAACCTAACCTAACCTAACCTAACCTAACCTAACCTAACCTAACCTAACCTAACCTAACCTAACCTAACCTAACCTAACCTAACCTAACCTAACCTAACCTAACCTAACCTAACCTAACCTAACCTAACCTAACCTAACCTAACCTAACCTAACCTAACCTAACCTAACCTAACCTAACCTAACCTAACCTAACCTAACCTAACCTAACCTAACCTAACCTAACCTAACCTAACCTAACCTAACCTAACCTAACCTAACCTAACCTAACCTAACCTAACCTAACCTAACCTAACCTAACCTAACCTAACCTAACCTAACCTAACCTAACCTAACCTAACCTAACCTAACCTAACCTAACCTAACCTAACCTAACCTAACCTAACCTAACCTAACCTAACCTAACCTAACCTAACCTAACCTAACCTAACCTAACCTAACCTAACCTAACCTAACCTAACCTAACCTAACCTAACCTAACCTAACCTAACCTAACCTAACCTAACCTAACCTAACCTAACCTAACCTAACCTAACCTAACCTAACCTAACCTAACCTAACCTAACCTAACCTAACCTAACCTAACCTAACCTAACCTAACCTAACCTAACCTAACCTAACCTAACCTAACCTAACCTAACCTAACCTAACCTAACCTAACCTAACCTAACCTAACCTAACCTAACCTAACCTAACCTAACCTAACCTAACCTAACCTAACCTAACCTAACCTAACCTAACCTAACCTAACCTAACCTAACCTAACCTAACCTAACCTAACCTAACCTAACCTAACCTAACCTAACCTAACCTAACCTAACCTAACCTAACCTAACCTAACCTAACCTAACCTAACCTAACCTAACCTAACCTAACCTAACCTAACCTAACCTAACCTAACCTAACCTAACCTAACCTAACCTAACCTAACCTAACCTAACCTAACCTAACCTAACCTAACCTAACCTAACCTAACCTAACCTAACCTAACCTAACCTAACCTAACCTAACCTAACCTAACCTAACCTAACCTAACCTAACCTAACCTAACCTAACCTAACCTAACCTAACCTAACCTAACCTAACCTAACCTAACCTAACCTAACCTAACCTAACCTAACCTAACCTAACCTAACCTAACCTAACCTAACCTAACCTAACCTAACCTAACCTAACCTAACCTAACCTAACCTAACCTAACCTAACCTAACCTAACCTAACCTAACCTAACCTAACCTAACCTAACCTAACCTAACCTAACCTAACCTAACCTAACCTAACCTAACCTAACCTAACCTAACCTAACCTAACCTAACCTAACCTAACCTAACCTAACCTAACCTAACCTAACCTAACCTAACCTAACCTAACCTAACCTAACCTAACCTAACCTAACCTAACCTAACCTAACCTAACCTAACCTAACCTAACCTAACCTAACCTAACCTAACCTAACCTAACCTAACCTAACCTAACCTAACCTAACCTAACCTAACCTAACCTAACCTAACCTAACCTAACCTAACCTAACCTAACCTAACCTAACCTAACCTAACCTAACCTAACCTAACCTAACCTAACCTAACCTAACCTAACCTAACCTAACCTAACCTAACCTAACCTAACCTAACCTAACCTAACCTAACCTAACCTAACCTAACCTAACCTAACCTAACCTAACCTAACCTAACCTAACCTAACCTAACCTAACCTAACCTAACCTAACCTAACCTAACCTAACCTAACCTAACCTAACCTAACCTAACCTAACCTAACCTAACCTAACCTAACCTAACCTAACCTAACCTAACCTAACCTAACCTAACCTAACCTAACCTAACCTAACCTAACCTAACCTAACCTAACCTAACCTAACCTAACCTAACCTAACCTAACCTAACCTAACCTAACCTAACCTAACCTAACCTAACCTAACCTAACCTAACCTAACCTAACCTAACCTAACCTAACCTAACCTAACCTAACCTAACCTAACCTAACCTAACCTAACCTAACCTAACCTAACCTAACCTAACCTAACCTAACCTAACCTAACCTAACCTAACCTAACCTAACCTAACCTAACCTAACCTAACCTAACCTAACCTAACCTAACCTAACCTAACCTAACCTAACCTAACCTAACCTAACCTAACCTAACCTAACCTAACCTAACCTAACCTAACCTAACCTAACCTAACCTAACCTAACCTAACCTAACCTAACCTAACCTAACCTAACCTAACCTAACCTAACCTAACCTAACCTAACCTAACCTAACCTAACCTAACCTAACCTAACCTAACCTAACCTAACCTAACCTAACCTAACCTAACCTAACCTAACCTAACCTAACCTAACAGATGATCAAAACAACCAGAAAATCATAGTCCTACCATTTCATGAAAACTTTTTAGAAGTTGTACCTCTCCTCAAGAAACTCGATGTTCAAGTAGTTTTTAAATACGACAACACAGTTCAAAGAACACTGATCAAGAACAGCCCTGCGAGTAACTCAGGTGTTGTATAAAAGATTTCATGTAACATATGTAATAAATTCTATATAGGACAGACAGGGAAAGACTTAGATAAAAGGATAACACAACACAAGTATAGTGTTAGGACAGCTCAGCCAAGTAGTGGTTTATTCCAACACAAAGGCACTTATGACTATCACATTAACTGGGGAGGTGCCAAAGTTCTAGCTAAATCGTCAAACCTTCTTGAAAGAAATGTAATTGAGTCATGTCAAATCTCAGGCACATATTAAGATAATGTTAATATGAGTTATGGCCATTTCAAATGTGATAAATTATTAACCGAATTGGTGATGAAGCAGTTTCCACCAGACTAGGAATAAGGGTCAGGTGAGGTGATGTGAGGTGAGGTGGGTATCAGACCCTTTGTCCAAGTGTAGCTCCTCCCATTTTCCCACTGTATATATATACTCCATTCTCATGTCTCTGTATCATTCTGTCTGAAGATGTAATATACGAAAGTACTTACTGTTCCGCCTTTGGTTTCTCCTGTGGTTACTCTGCAATTATATCTCACGGTGAAGTGAGCTTTCTGCATATATATATATATATATATATATATATATATATATATATATATATATATATATATATATATATATATATATATATATATATATATATATATATATATATATATATATATATATATATATATATATATGAAGTGTCCTACTTTTTGGAAATTCAAAAATGGCCACCCTATGTAACAGTAACCAGGCCCAGATAAATATTATTCGACGAAAAATTATCAATATCTTTTGAAGGTTGGGTAAACTCTACCGACATTAATGCCAGCTGCAAGCCATAGCATTTCCTTACATTTCACGAATTATCTTCTTATAGAGGCCTGGTATTATCCCTCTGCATTGAAAATATGATTCAATATACGTTATAGAACATTACATAAATATTGCAATCATGATAAAACTTATTAAGATGAAATAAATAAGGCCTCTTTGTCCTGAAAACAATACTATGCTTCCACTCCCTCTGAAGCTGACCGCCATTATTATTATTATTATTATAGAAGCTGTCATAGCCTCCCAACAGGGTGCAGACACATCAATAGATGGATCCACACAAAGTACCTGGGGAGTACTGAAGAGAGACTACAACAACTAAGAAAAAAGGAAAGGGGCTACTGAGTATAGAGAGCCCAAAAGAGAAAACTAGTTGTCAATGAAAGCTTATACAAAAGAAAAGATATGATTTTTAAAAAATAGACAAACTACTGTTGCAATAAGACATTAACTTTAGATTTAAAACCAGTAATATCAGTTGACTGTACAACCTCGTTAGGCAGATGATTCCATAAGGTAATCATAGAAGGAATAAAACAACGAGAAAATTGAGATGTAGAAGCATTAATTAGAGTCATGGCAAAGTCATTAAGACTCCTTGTAAACCTTGTTATGCGAGTCGGAATAAAACGTTCAGGTAAAACACTATGCAGGGGATGCCGAGTATTGTTAAAAATTTTGAATACAAGACTAAGGGCACCAACCTGACGCCGATGATGGAGATCAAGAGATACAGCAGGTAGAACAAATTTTATAGAAGTAAGAGCTCTGTCAAGCAACTTTAGATGACAGTCAGCAGCAGAGTTCCAAACAGAAGAGCAATATTCAAAGTGAGGCAAAATAAAAGCATAAAAAGATTTTAAGACTATGGTTTCACACGCAAATTTTTTAAAACACTTGCGGAGTAAACCAATCTTTTGTGCAATAGTAGAAGATAAGGAACGAATATGCCTTTCAAAGGTCAACTTGGGATCAAGAGTCACTCCCAACAAATGCAAACCTGTCACATCCTCAATTTGTTCACCAGAAATATGCAAACAAGGATGAGGAGGAACCAAAGTGCGTGATCTGCTAATAATCATGGAGTGAGTTTTCTTGGCATTAAGCTTCATACCCCAAAGTTCACACCAAGAAGTAATCTTAGCCAAGTCCCTGCTTAGGGATGCTGCAACTTCAATTCTACTCCCTGGTGATGGAATGGGTGAATATAAAGTTGTGTCATCAGCATAAGAAATAAGCTTATTTTCGAGCTCAAAGCCCAAGTCAGCAGTAAAGAGAATAAAAAACAGAGGCCCAAGTACACTGCCCTGTGGAACACCCGAAACAACAGGTACAGGGACAGAAGTGCACCCATCAATGACAACACATTGTGACCTGTTCATCAGAAATTCTTTAAAAATTGATAAGAGACTACCACCAATACCAATAAGTTGCAGCTTATGTAAAAGTGCTTTATGATTAACCCGATCAAAAGCAGAGCTAAAATCAATAGCCACAACACGAGATTCATATCCCTTGTCCAACGAAGATTGAAGTGCGTGAGACAAGGTCAAAAGTGCATCGCAGGTACCCAAACCTTTGCGAAAACCAAATTGTGAAATGGGTATTAAATCATTATTATTACAATAAGAGTTAAGACGCCTCGCTAAAAGCCTCTCAAAGATCTTAGAAAGAATAGGTGTAATGGAAATGGGACGATACTCGGATGGATTTGATGACGCAGTGGCTCCCTTTGGAATTGGGGTAATTCTGGCTTTACGCCAGCAAAGAGGAAAACTACCAGATTTCAAGAGCAACCTAAATACCACAGCCAATTTAGGTGCTAAAACAACAGCAATCTTCTTAAGGAAGAGAGGGAAAAATCCATCAGGGTCAGTCCCACCATAAGTGTCAAGATCCAATAGATATTGTTTCAATTCAGCTGATTTAAAAGCCATTGACTTTAGACCAGGACTAGGGTAACATGTTGAAGGTAATTGCAACTCCTGATCACTCTGCTTACCAATGAATATATTTGAAAGCATATTAGCCTTAATCAATGGGTCAAAAGAAACAGAACCATCAGAATCACGAAGTGGAGGCATGGAGGAATCAATACCAAATAATGAGGCCTTAAGTGAAGCCCACCATTTATGTGGCTGAGTAGCACCTGCAAGAACCTCCTGTAAATGTGAATTGTAATCCCTCTCAGCATTACTATAAACTCTCTGCGCAACTGACCTAAGATGTATATAGTCATCCCAAAGCAACTGGTTTCGACCACGTCTCCAGTGATGGTATGCAGCCTGCTTGTTATTAAAAGCACGTTTGCAGTCATCATCAAACCAAGCTTTATCTTTTATACGGGATTTGATTAATTTTGATGGGACTCTTCTGTTAAGAATTTCCAAGAGAGAGTTATTGAATGATGAAACTGGGTCATCAGATCTTAGTATGTGGTTCCACTGGATATTAGTAACATCATCACATACATTATCCCAGTTAACCCGAGATTTAAGATAGACTTTACGAGTGATAGTGATATCAGGCACAGTAAATTCAAGATTGATTTTACAGGATATGGAATTATGGTCAGAAGTACCCACAGGTGCAAGAACTATAGTCTCCACAACACCAGGAACATCTGTCAAAACGAGATCCAGACAGTTTCCAGAAATATGTGTAGGTCCAGTAATCAACTGTTCACACCCAGATAAATTAGTAAAATCCAGGGCAGCATGACCGTGTCTATTTGTTGGAGAAACAGAGTTCAGCCACTCTTGATGATGTGCATTTACATCTCCAACAAAGATGAAAGAGGACTTGACATCAACAGACTGAATTAATGCCATGGCATTTAAGAGACAGTCATATAGGTTATCATTGGCGTCAGGATTTCTGTATAGGCTAAAAATGTAGTGGTTATGATATTTACTGGAAACTTTAACTAACTGGATCTCATGGCAACCGCAAATAAATTTTGTTAAAGGCTGGGCATTGAAGCCAGATCGGATGTACAAACTCATTCCACGAACACGAGGAAAAGAGTCACGACGAATAAGAAGTGGTTTATTAAAGCCAGGCATAAGAAGTTCTGAAACATGTCTATGGTTAGAGACAAGAGTTTCTGAACAAAAAACAATGTCATAATCTACTGATGCCAAAGTTAGATCTTTAATGTTCTTATGAAGTCCGCGGATGTTAGAATACAAAATACGGCAGCTTCTCACATGATGGGTAGGTCTACGTAGACCGGGATTTAATTCAATATCACCGGACAAAATAACAAGTAAAAACTTGAATAACTGAGAGAAGTAAAATGGGAAGATGAGAAGTAGAGAAATCGTGAAGCAAGTCCAAGTACAAGCAAAGGTCATATAACCGGAAGAACCAAGTATAAGGAAACCTGAGTCAGCAAGCTAGTAAAATTAACGTCATCCCTTTCAGACATTGGCCTAGAAGAGCTAGCTCAAACTCTCCAGGGGTGACGGGCATGAGAAGAACCTACTGGCAAGGGACTGCCTTGCTTAGGCGGGCGTTACTTCTCAATAGATCAAAAATGATCTTCCCACCTTCACTATCTGAGCATGGCGACCAGAATAACTGCCATAATCTGATCTTATAACCGGATCAAAGATAGTAGCTGCGTGACTGCGGTTTGCACCAAGATGAGCAGCTTCACCTTTATAAGAGTAAGAATAAGAAAGAATAAATTGGAAAGTAAAGGTGAAATTAGTTAGATTGTGCCATCTAATAGTAGGGAAATGGATGAGTTGCGGAAAATCAGGCACATGACTATGGCATCAACCCATGACTCCATTTCAGAGATGCCGTTGGCAGCATAAAGCTGCTCTTCCGCCTTAAGGGCTACCCTGAACCCTACTAAGAAGAACACTCATACGCCCAATAAGAGCATTGGCCGGTGGTGTACTAATAGGATTTTGAGTGGCATTTCCTCCAACCCAGGGTTCCCAAACCCACCCAGGAAGACTCATCTGCTAAAAGAACCATTGGTCTTCCAGGGTTGCTGAGATATCCCGCCCAGCACGGGATTAAATTAACACAAATTAAAATAGTTTTAATCAGTATTCATTGTACTTTACCATTTACATTGTACTTTATGTTATGGTACCAGTGAGGGTGTTATGGTACCAGTGAGGGTGTTATGGTACCAATGAGAGTGTTATGGTACCAGTGAGTTTGTTATGGTACCAGTGAGGGTGTTATGGTACCAGTGAGAGTGTTATGGTACCAGTGAGGGTGTTATGGTACCAGTGAGGGTGTTATGGTACCAGTGAGAGTGTTATGGTACCAGTGAGGGTGTTAGGGTGCCAGTGAGAGTGTTATGGTACCAGTGAGGGTGTTATGGTACCAGTGAGGGTGTTATGGTACCAGTGAGAGTGTTATGGTACCAGTGAGGGTGTTATGGTACCAGTGAGAGTGTTATGGTGGCCTGTTGCTGGAAATTGGTTAAAGGCATCATTAACTTTAAGGTTACCATAAGACAAGTTGAGAATGTTGTGAGTATTAGAATCACTGAGATGATTTGTTTCCTGGGATAGTTTGGGGTAATTAGTAGCCTTCTAATTCACCCATTACAAATAATACCTTTAGAATGGTGGTGGTGGTGGGGGGCGGGGGTTGTAGATCAGGAGAAATGGCTATTGGTGGCAAGCCATTTCTCCTGAATATGTCTTGGAGGAGGTCGGAAAGACGACCCAGCCCTTCTGCAGCTAAGGCAACAGCAGTCTTGGTCAGACGGTAATGATGTTTGCCTGCTGCTTCCGTTGTTGCGGTGGTTGGGTGTCAGCCGTCTTCCTCCCACGGGCATGGAGTGAGCCGAGGAATTTACCACCATCAAGTCCACCTACGTTGGTAGCCTCCACGCCCTTCCTCCCTTCCTCCACAGTGAAGGACACCTCCTCTCCATCCCTCAATGATGATGGTGAAGTGGTGGCAGCAGAGAGAAGGATGCCTGTCCTGTGGATGAAGTAGTCACTGTTGTAGGTGGTCACTAAACCATAGCCCTTGATGAAGTTGAACCACTTCACAATGCCAGCAAGACAAGTGGCAGAGAAAATGGTGTCAGCTGGTGGAGTCGTTGCTGGGCTCATGTCTTGTGCATTCTCTCTCCCCGCCGACTGTGAAGAAAAGAAGATATAAGGCCTTATGCCTATCTACTCATGGACCAACTGTGTTTGTTTGTTATTTTGGCTTAATGCCTATCACCCTTTTTTGGAGGCATTAACCCCTCCGGGACGGGCCAAGAATGAAATTACGTGCTGTGAGTACGGGTCCAATACTTACTTTTATCCTGCCTGTCCGGGTATTTCCCGGAAAATCACTCTACTTCTCTTACTCCCTACGTCTAAACTACAATACTGAACAACTTAAATTTGATTGTGTACTCACCATCAACTCCTCCTCTTTCCATTAAAACCAACCCTAGCTCTCTAGGACACTCCATTGCCGAGAAATCAAGTGAGGAATGGAGGTCACTTTTCCCGTGAGAGCGAGGCTGCGTTCGCTTTGTGAGCGTGGCTCTGACAAGGACTGGCGTGGGTGGAGAAAAGATGGCCGCCAGCAGAATGACGCAACACTTGCCTCCCCCGGGCGACACGTCGTACGGTTCGTGTGCATCCTACCATTACAGCCCCTGTATTATTTGTGTGGTTAGCTGACCATTCCAGAGTGGTTTTATGCCCTGGAGAGAAGCGTGGGAGTTATGTACAGTATTTACGCGAAACATTTTCAGTGTCATTCGCACCATTTGTTCATGTTCAACGTAAATATAAATGTGTCACTATCACTGTTATCCTTATTTTCTATATATTTTTGTATTTTGTTGTTTTAAATTTTTTATTATCATTTTTTCTATGCGTAAATGTGTCACTCTCACTTTTCTTATAGCCTAATATGTACAAATGTGTCACTATCACGTCACTACAGCCTAAAATATATGTACAAATGTGTCACTATCACGTCACTACAGCCTAAAATATATGTACAAATGTGTCACTCTCACTTTTCTTATAGCCTAATAAGTACAAATGTGTCACTATCACGTCACTACAGCCTAAAATATATGTACAAATGTGTCACTCTCACTTTTCTTATAGCCTAAATAGTGTCACTGTCACCAAGTGTCACTGTCACTTTATTCGCATACTCCCATCACTTCCTGCTTCTATATATATTCCAATATATGGTAGTCTGAGAAGCAGTTTCCAGGGCATAACGGCACACAACATTCCTTGCACCAGAAGCGAGTTTCCTTGGACTTCTGGGGGTGACGTGTTGTGTGCCTGCAAACATAGCAGCGACGAGAGCCTGGACGTCCTGACGGCAACGGTGGCAGATTAGTGAGGTAGTGGCGAGCCATATAGCCACTCTGCTGCAACCTGTCAGGCCGTTGTGCCGCTGCCTGTCTGCCTTGCTGTGGTTGCACAGTGCTGAACCTCTCCAGGAGCTGAGATATCAACTCTAGCTCGAATTCCCGGAGTGCCAACTTGGAGTCAGGGTGATGCTGGAGGTAGAGTATATAACAGTTCAGCACTGTGACATCAAGAAGGTGGAAGAAAGCCTTCTTGTACCACTTACAAGTTTTTCTCAGACAATCGATGGAACTCACCATCATGTCTGACTTATCAACGAGTCTCATATTGATGTTATAATCGAGCACAGCATCAGGCTTGTAGATGGTATCACCTGTGCCGCGCTCAGTCTTCCCAGAATCCTGCATCACGCCCCTGTTCACGGTGGTGAGCATATTGACGGGGCGTTTATCGTGCCATTTGATGGCCAGCATGTTCCCACATTTCTTTTTGATGCAGTCGCCCCTCCGGGTGAGAGGGAATGCTGGCCACCCCTTCCTGTTGACACGAATAGTTCCGCAGGATCCTGTTTGGTGCTGCAGGAGAAACTGGCTAAGTGCTGGAGAGGTGTAATAGTTATCAGTGTACAGGATGTGGTTGTTGTCAAGGTAATCCCCCATGAGTGCCTTGACAACACTCCCGCTGAAGCCAAGAGGGTCGTCGGCCGGGACATCCACATCCGTACCTGAATAGAGTATAAAATCCAACACATAGCCAGTCTTACAGTCGCAGATGACATAGAATTTGATGCCAAATCTATGCCTCTTTGACGGGATGTACTGGATGAAGGACAGTCTTCCCCTGAACAGCACCAGAGACTCGTCGATAACCACTTTCTGGAATGGTCGAAAAAATGCTCGTATTTTCTCCTGGAGGATAGACATTACTGGCCTAATTTTCCACAGCCTGTCGTTCGGGTGTGGACCCATGTTGGGGGCGAAGTGCAGGTAGGACAAAATGTCCCTATACCTGTCCCTGGACATGTATTTCCCGAACGCAGGTGTGGATATCAGGGCGTGTGTGCTCCAGAAGTCCTTGAGGCGATGTTTCTTGACATGAGGCATCATCATGGTCAAAGCTAACCACACATACAACTCAGCAATATCGACGTCAGCCCATTGCAACATCTTACTATGTTCCCTGCCTGGTCTATTGCTGAGTTGCACAGAGAGTTGTTTGAAGGTGTTTATCTCCTGCATCATGTAAGTCATCAATATTATATCAAAAAAGGCAGTGAAATAATCTAATATTGATGACCTCTGACGACAGGGAAATGCGGCCTGTATACCTGAATGACTGTCGTCAAAGGCAGGTATATCAGGCGCAAATTCATCGCAATCCGTCCACACATAGGGATCAGCGGGTCTATGACGAGGTGCGCCGCGTTGCTGTCGTTGTTGGCGTTGTTGTTGTGGTGGTGGTGGTGCAGCGGTACCAGGGGCAGGCGAGAGTGAGTCGTCAGGCACGAGAGGAGAGGGAGAGTGTGGTGGTGGGGGAGGTGGCGTCAGGTCACGGGGGGGCGGGCTATCAGGGTCAACTGTAGGGGAGAGATAAGCTGCCTTTGTCCTCTTCCCCCTTCCTTTACCCTTCCCTCTTACTCCTACTCTCCTCCCTCTTACCACCACTGGTTGCGACGCATCCTCGTCCGACGAGGAAGAGGAAGACGAAAAATCTAACCTCCTCCTCGGCCTCTTGCCCATGGGAGTGGAGACGTAGCGAGGTTTGGAGGTTGAAGCAGGAGTAGACCTCTTCCTGCCTCCCACGCCAGATGTTGTAGGAATGGGAGACAAGAGAGTGTCTCCCAAACTACCTCCCACCCCACTGGTGGACGGAATTGCAACAGGGGCTGTAACCTCTGACACATCATGCAAGGCTGAAGTTGAGGGAAGAGCTGTGATGGAAGTCACCGCTACACAGACATCTTCCTCAGTTGATTCGTCAGCTTGCCATTCAGTATCAGAGTAGCTGTCCAGGTCGTCACTCCCATATGAAAGGTCTGCCAGATTCTCCAATTCCCGCCCTATTGCAGAATCTGACAACCTTGCAGGTGCATGACGCAATCTAGCTGGTTGCACCCGCGGAGTGGAGGTTACAGGAGCGGGTGCGCCTGGCAGCGCGGTAGGATGCACCGAATCGAACGAGCCCGTATTTTCTTCACTACGCCCAGCCATTGTCACGGTCAAGCACACACTGATTGAATGTGGGGATGAAAAGGTCTGGTGGTGAAGTATAGCCAGATCAAAAAAAATCCCGACAAATTTGGCGTTTTTCCCCATAAATTACCAAAAGCGGGATTTCCCGCTGCCCGGACTCTGTCGTCAGAGCGGGATTTCCCGCTGCCCGGCCTCTGTCGACCGAGCGGGAAATCCCGCTGCCCGGACTCTGGGGGTTAAGGCAATCATAAGTTTTCTTTTTCTTTTATAAATCACCAAAGCGGTCGTCGTACTGGGGTATTCCATTATTCCTTGACCTGGAAGATGTCGGGGTCAAGTCGCCGGGAGATATGTTGTTGGAAATGATCGAGGCGAGGAGGAGCGGTCATCCAAAATTTGGTGGTGTCAGGTAGCTGTTGTTCTGATGACTGGCTGTCCATCCTTCTCCTCTTCATCTTCCTCCTCCCGGCCATCTGCCATTCCCCTCCATCTTCCAGGTCCATGTTGTCACTGGTGTCATTGGTGTTGCTGTTGGTGTTGGAGGAGGAACTGGTGTCAGAGTCCTCCTCCGTCTTGGGGTCTTGTACGGAAGGTTCAGGTAGTGGTAGTTGTGGTGGTGGTGGTGCCTTCCCGCTTTTTGCCCGGGTGAGTGGGCGAGGCAGCATTAACCGGCGATGGGGGTGGGCCTGAAGGGAGTGGTGATGGCACGTCCGTTCTGCACCTCCCCCGTTGTGCCGTCTTGTTGCCTCGTTTCTTGGTAGTGGTGGTGGTGGTGGTGGTGGGTGGTTGTAGATCAGGAGAAATGGCTATTGGTGGTAAACCATTTCTCCTGAAGATGTCCAGGAGGAGGTCAGAGAGACGACCTAGCCCTTCTGCAGCTAAGGCAACAGCAGTCTTGGTGCAGACGGTGAAGGTGTCTGCCTGCTGCTGCCGTTGCTGGGTTGGCTGGGCGTCAGCTGTCTTCCTCCCACGGGCATGGAGTGAGCCTAGGACCTGTCCACCATCAGGTCCGGCTACGTTGGTAGCCTCCACACCCTTCCTCACTTCCTCTCCACCCGCCAGTGATGGTGGTGAGGTGGTAGCAGCAGAGAGAAAGATGCCCTTCATGTGGACGAGGTAATCTCGCTTGTAGCAGGTAACAAAGCCATATCCCTTCGAATGGTTAAACCCCTTCACCCTGCCAACAAGACGGTAAGCAGGGGAAGTGGTGTGGTCGGTAGTAGGTGTTGACTGGACCATGGCTGTTTGTAGAATCAACCGACTGTGGATTGTTTTGTTGTTTGTTTGCACGGGAAAATACCTCTGCTTGGGCCTTATGCCTGTGCTGGCGGGCCCAAGAGTCTGGTTTCCACACCAATACCCGACCTTGTTTGGGGGTGGATATATATACAGGGTGATTCAATACTACATTTACAAAATGACAGGGTAAAGTCCTGACATGATGTTAAACATGTTTCCTTATGTAATTTTCAAAAATTTAAAAAGTTAATGACAGACATGAAAGCCAAATCCATTACCGTGGGCGAATGATCGAACACTTCTAAAATTAACTCCTCCCCCCTACAGCACCCCGTGTTCACTCTCGGGTAGACGAGGGAACTTAATACAACGTATGAAGCAATAAACCCTTATCGATCACGGGTATTGTTTTGTGGTCGAGTTACACTTACCGAGTGATACGTGTAGATGCCAGGGCGGTACTACAAACTTATCTGACATTACAAGAAACACGAAGCCTTGGGATCGATTAAAAGCCAACGGATCTCTTTGAATCCCATGATCGATAAGGGTTTTATTGCTTCATACGTTTTAAAACTTGCCTCGTCCACTTAAGACAGAGCAGGGGATGAGGTGGGGGTAGGTGTTATTTTAAAGCGTTCGATCGTTCGCCCACGGCAATGGGTTTGGCTTTCATGTGTGTAATTAACTTTTTAACTTTTTGAAAATTACATATGGAAACATGTTTAACATCATGTCAGGACTTTACCCTGTCATTTTGTAAATGTAGTTTTGAATCACCCTGTATATATATATATATATATATATATATATATATATATATATATATATATATATATATGGCATAGTTTTTTCTATCTTCCCCTGTGTCGAACTTAAGATCAAGAGAAAGAGCTTCCTTTTCGTATTTGGTTAGGATTCTGCTGGATAAGTTTAACACTAAGTCACTATGCCGAATATGTGTCTAAGAATTATAAGTGGTCAGACAATGATGTAGAAAAAGGGTTCATATAAGGTGTTTTAGCATGTTACAAAGTTCTATCTGATGAGCAACCAAGTGCACTACCGAGGAGATACAACGAGGCCCTAAAGTCCCTAAAAAGTGACCCGGACATAATGATAACCAGTGCAGATAAAGGTGGAGGAGTGACAAGATGATGAACCTCCTTAATGATGAATCCACGTACAAGAAGAAATATATAGGATATGCTAAGAGTGAATCAGAAAAATTCAATAAGGAAGCCAGAAAAATAATGAGAAGATCACAGAAAGGCAAGCGACTCATCAGATTACTAGAAGAAAATCCACAACCACCGAGGATGAGAGGACTTCCAAAAGTACATAAACCGAATATTCCAATGAGACTAATAACATCTGGCATAGGTAGTGCACCACATAAGGTGGCCAAACAGCTTGCGATGCCACTGTCCCGTGCTCTAGGATCCATCAGTGGTGCACACTTGAAAAACTCATCGGATTTGATATCACGACTCAATGAAATCGATTTCATGAACAAGAAACTCGCCAGCTTCGACGTAAAATCACTATTTACCAATGTACCAGTCGAGGGAGTCATGGAAGCAGTGAGGAAGGCAGTGGACCACATCAGGGAGGAGGACCCACCACTACCCAGGACATATTTCATCAAGATGGTCTCATTGTGCGTACGATTCGGCGTGTTCATATTTAATAATGAAGAATATGTGCAACACAGGGGTCTAGCCATGGGGAGCTCACTAAGTGCTGTCTTATTTAGTTTCTATATGGAGACACTGGAAGCTGATAAATATACAAGAATAATAGGTAGTAACAGTGTATGGTATAGATATGTCGATGATGTCCTTGTAGTAGTACCGAATGATACCAATATAGACAATAAATTGAGGATGTTAAATAATGTACAGAGGGATATCCAGTTTACTGTTGAGGAAGAAAAAGAGAACATGCTACCGTTTCTAGACACTATAATAAGAAAAACGGAACAAGGCGTAAAATTCTCGGTGTACCAGAAACCCACTAACAAAGATGACTATATTCACTATCTATCTGCTAACAATGCTAGGATTAAATCTGGAGTGGTGATAGGATTCTTTCTAAGAGCTTACAGGATATGTGGTAATGACAGCTTGGACGATGAAATTAAGTATATAATAGAGGCATTTAAGAAATTAAAATACCCTGTAGGTTTGCTAATTAAACTAAAAAACAAAGCACTTAAAATCATCGAACGAAAGAAAGATGAAACTAATAACAGCGAGAAAAATGAGAAAAAATTTGTATGTGTACCTAATTCTAATATTGGCTCGATATTAGATAGACATATGAACAAGGTTGGCTTAAAAATTGCAACATCATCTGGAAAGAGAATCGGCGAACTAACCCAGGCAAACAAGAACAAGCGTGTCAATAATAACAGCGTGATATATAGTATACCATGTAATGGGTGTGACAAGATGTATATAGGAGAAACAGGAAGAGGTATAAAGAAAAGATTATATGAACATAAAGCTGACGTAAGGAAGCACAACACAGCTAATTCATTGGTACTGCATATTGAAGAATGTAATAATTTACCCAGATGGGAGGATTCATCAATCATTCATAGTGGTTTGGATAAGAAAATGAGGAAAGCATTGGAAGCAGCATACATTTGTACAAAAAATGTTCACAATCATAGAGAAGAATTTATGAAGTGGTGTAGATACTCAGCCAGTATAGCCCTGGAGTATAAAAGAAAGGAGGGGGTGAGGTGAGGTGAGGTCAGGTGAGAATTAAGGAATGGCAGGTGCAATGTAGGCCACCACCGGTATATATATCTCGGGGTACCCTCTTCTCTTTGTCATTTCTCTCTGAAGATGGACTCTGTGTAGTCCGAAACGTAAGAGTTATAAAATAACCCAAAGCTCTATCCTGTGTTTACCTCCCACCCGCACAACATACTTGTCAATATGAATAATTCACATATATATATATATATATATATATATATATATATATATATATATATATATATATATATATATATATATATATATATATATATATATATATATATATATATATATATATATATATATATATATATATATATATATATATATATATATATATATATATATATATATATATATATATATATATATATATATATATATATATATATATATATATATATATATATATATATATATATATATATATATATATATATATATATATATATATATATATATATATATATATATATATATATATATATATATATATATATATATATATATATATATATATATATATATATATATATATATATATATATATATATATATATATATATATATATATATATATATATATATATATATATATATATATATATATATATATATATATATATATATATATATATATATATATATATATATATATATATATATATATATATATATATATATATATATATATATATATATATATATATATATATATATATATATATATATATATATATATATATATATATATATATATATATATATATATATATATATATATATATATATATATATATATATATATATATATATATATATATATATATATATATATATATATATATATATATATATATATATATATATATATATATATATATATATATATATATATATATATATATATATATATATATATATATATATATATATATATATATATATATATATATATATATATATATATATATATATATATATATATATATATATATATATATATATATATATATATATATATATATATATATATATATATATATATATATATATATATATATATATATACTATATATATATATATATATATATATATATATATATATATATATATATATATATATATATATATATATATATATACTATATATATAATATATATATATATATATATATATATATATATATATATATATAATATATATATATATATTATATATATATATATATATATATATATATATATATATATATATATATATATATATATATATATATAATATCTATATATATATATATATATATATATATATATATATATATATATATATATATATATATATATATATATATATATATATATATATATATATATATATATATATATATATATATATATATATATATATATATATATATATATATATATATATATACTATATATATACTATATATATATATATTATATATACTATATATATATATATATATATACAGGGTGATTCAGAAATGCGTGCCGAAAATCCGCAGGTGTATTCCTGGCACATAATTGAATGTAAATTAGTCAATAACGATTTTGGAAATTCTCAATAGTTTATAAGTTATAGTGCCTTCAAGGTTTGAAGAGTGTGTTTAAATCTAGGGATTGTACCATAATCTTTCAGACACGTGTGAAATTACTTAACTCCCATGAAGGCATTGGAAACACAGTAAAAGTTACTAAAGAATATGACAAAAGCTGTAGAGTGTACAGTCACAGCAAAAATTACCCAGGGACGGAGGTTTCAGGGATTATGGTACAATCCCTAGATTTAAACACACTCTTCAAACCTTGAAGGCACTATAACTTATAAACTATTGAGAATTTCCAAAATCGTTATTGACTAATTTACATTCAATTATGTGCCAGGAATACACCTGCGGATTTTCGGCACGCATTTCTGAATCACCCTGTATATATATATATATATATATATATATATATATATATATATATATATATATATATATATATATATATATATATATATATATATATATATATATATATATATATATATATATATATATATATATATATATATATATATGGCAAAGCATGTGCCTGTGGTGTATTTTCGTTCAAGGTTTCGAGACCAGTGAGAGAGAGAGAGAGAGTAGGGTGGGTCGAGCCTGTGGACTGACGTGGTATATACGTCACACTATAATTGTTCTTATCCCAGTGTTATATTTCATCAAAATAACTTTTTCTTGGGGACAAGTGCCTTAATCATTCACTTTTGGTAATCCATTATAATGCAAAGAATTAGCGGAAGCTGTGAAATAACCCTTGGCAAAACATCATATTGATTCAACCTTAAGTTCCAGAGTTATTCCCGAAAAGCAGTGGGACACGGCCCCTGACAGAGATTGTAGTTCTGTTTTGAAAAGCTAAAATGCTTTGTCTATCATTTTCCTTTTTTTGTAAGTCACTGTATTCGTAGTCTTATCGGAGGTTGTTGAAAAACAACAGAAAATAGGAAAGTGATCGCTAATGGAGTTATAAAATATCCTACTCTTCAAGTAATTATCACGGTTGTTTGTCCAGATATGATCAACAATTGTTGCTGAGATTTTGGTAACCCGTGTTGGCCTAGTAACTGTGGAGAAGAATAAGTGACTATGGAAAAGATATACTAATAATTAAACATTTTTGTCATTGTCATTCAAAATATTAATATTAAAGTCACCCATAATATGCACCGGTATCTTGTGTCTTATAATAAAGGTAATAAAGTCCATAAGAGAGGGAAAACAAAAATCTTCAAGGTTAGAATTTGGTGGTCGGTAAATCATGCCTACTACATATTTTTTGGGCTGAGTCACCTCCAAAAATAATTATTCTATGTGAGGCAATTGTACTGTTAATTAAGTTACTAATTCTATGAGGTTGTTGTATTTTACTTGAATAAATTGCAATGTCTCCACCTCGGGTATTATTATTGCAATTATTATATCATCAATATGATAAAGATTACATATAGCATCATTGAGACATGTTTCACAAAAATCTAAAGCATCAAAGTACATGTTAGTTGCCTTTATACATTGCTCAACATAACTATCTAAGTGAAGTGGTATACTAATGATGTTAAAAGCAATTAAATTAAGAGAAGGTTTATCATTAAGTACTTCTTGATTGTCACGGAAGAGATAGTTGCAATATACTTCGTTCAAGTCGAACTCGATAGAGAGAGTATTCGGTATATATTCATAATACTTAAGAGGCTCGAACGTCAAGTTATCAATTTCATGGAGTGGAAAGTTATGTTCAACATTGTCACTAAATATGGAAACGAGATGAAGCAAATGGAAAAGGGTTCTGATCCATAGTACACATATGTTTATAAATTTAGCTGGGTGGTGTGTACTTTTTTCTACCAGAGAGAAGCTTACTTTTACCTTTGCCGTGTAGTCCTAGCAGCTGACTTGGTTTGATATTGAGGGGCCATCCGTTGTCCTTCAGGCGTGCCAGCCATGGCAAGGGCCGGTCCCTCACGGCTCGTACTGGTTAGGTTCTGGCTACCAACTTAAGCACTAGTGGCGGCCAAGGCGAAGGCAGCAGTGCCATCCCCGATAACGTCAGACATTGTTTCTCTGGTATATCTGGTTGTTGTTGTTGTTGATTCAGGTTCGGCAGTAGCTTTGTTGGTGTGTCTTTCTTCTATAATTAACTTCGTATGGCGAAAGTATGCAGTTTTTTCTTCGCTTCTGGCTTGCCTTAAATGAGGAAGTTGTGTCTTCTTTATATCCTGCGATGCAGAGCACAAGTCTTCATTAATGTAAATCTGTGTTCCCTATAGCTTAGAAAGATTTCGGATGACTGCCTCTCTATCGCAAAACCTGTTGAAGGTGTCAATGATGGGGGTACTTACCATTCTGATGGTGGTAGTGATGTCCTACACGATAAACACACTCTGTTGAAGGTGCCAATGATTGGGTACCATTCTGATGGTGGTAGTGTTGTCCTACACGATAAACACACTCTGTTGAAGGTGCCAATGATGGGGGTACTTACCATTCTGATGGTGGTAGTGTTGTCCTACACGATAAACACACTCTGTTGAAGGTGCCAATGATTGGGTACCATTCTGATGGTGGTAGTGTTGTCCTACACGATAAACACACTCTGTTGAAGGTGCCAATGATGGGGTACTTACCATTCTGATGGGTGGTAGTGTTGTCCTACACGATAAACACACTCTGTTGAAGGTGTCAATGATGGGGTACTTACCGTTCTGATGGTGGTAGTGTTGTCCTACACGATAAACACACTCTGTTGAAGTGGTGTCAATGATGGAGTAACTTACCGTTCTGATGGTGGTAGTGCTGTTCCTACACGATAAAAACACTCTGTTGAAGGTGTCAATGATGGGGTACTTACCGTTCTGATGGTGGTAGTGTTGTCCTACACGATAAACACACTCTGTTGAAGGTGTCAATGATGGAGTACTTACCGTTCTGATGGTGGTAGTGCTGTCCTACACGATAAACACACTCTGTTGAAGGTGTCAATGATGGGGTACTTACCATTCTGATGGTGGTAGTGCTGTCCTACACGATAAACACACTCTGTTGAAGGTGTCAATGATGGGGTACTTACGATTCTGATGGTGGTAGTGCTGTCCTACACGATAAACACACTCTGTTGAAGGTGTCAATGATGGGGTACTTACCATTCTGATGGTGGTAGTGTTGTCCTACACGATAAACACACTCTGTTGAAGGTGTCAATGATGGGGTACTTACCATTCTGATGGTGGTAATGTTGTTCTACACGATAAACACACTCTGTTGAAGGTGTCAATGATGGGGTACTTACCATTCTGATGGTGGTAGTGCTGTCCTACACGATAAACACACTCTGTTGAAGGTGCCAATGATGGAGTACTTACCATTCTGATGGTGGTAGTGCTGTCCTACACGATAAACACACTCTGTTGAAGGTGTCAATGATGGGGTACTTACCATTCTGATGGTGGTAGTGTTGTCCTACACGATAAACAAACACTTGCTGGATGTTTGATAGTTGTAGCTTTTCTTCCAATATGCGGTTTACTTTCTTGGCTGATTGTTTCCAGGTCTCGTTAGGTTCCTCCTAAGTTCCCACAAATTGTAGATTATTACGTTTGTTGTCATCATCCAGGTAGCCACAGCAATCTTTAATAAGTGCAGCAATAGAATTGGAACCCACCTGCAGGTCTTCAGATAGTGTCTTAATCAGTTGTTTATTGCCTTAGTCCTCTAGCTTCAGCTGTTTCACTTGTTGTTTCAGGGTGTCAATTTCACATTGAGAAAGTTCCAGGGTAGTTCTCAAGTCATGTATTGTACAGTCGCGCACCACAGTCTCTAGCCCACCTGAGACGAAGCCCGAGTTTTGAACTATGCGGTTTCTGGACGACAGTAGACTCAAAGCTTCCTTTGGTTCGAAATGTGTGTGGCCTGATGATGGTTTAGGTGGGCTGTCGTCCAGAAACCGCCTGCTTCTAATCTCGGGCTTCTAATCAGGTTGGCTGGGGATTGTGGTGCGTGACTGTACTGTAGATTGGAACTACTTAAACTGTTTCTTAATTTCTCTCACGAATACCTCGATGACACCGCGGTAAGCTTGAACTTGCGAAACAAATATACTTTTCAGGACAGAAGTATCCATTGTCAGCTGGTCACGTTCCGGTAAGTAGGCTGTATGAGGTGAGGTGGAGAGCAGCAAAAAAACACATCCACTCGCTAAGGTGTCTGAGGAGAGAGAGAGAGAGAGAGAGAGAGAGAGAGAGAGAGAGAGAGAGAGAGAGAGAGAGAGAGAGAGAGAGAGAGAGAGAGAGAGAGAGAGAGAGAGAGAGGAGAGAGAGAGAGAGAGAGAGAGAGAGAGAGGAGAGAGAGAGAGAGAGAGAGAGAGAGAGAGAGAGAGAGAGAGAGAGAGAGAGAGAGAGAGAGAGGATAGTAAACATGGAGGAAGAAAATAATAATAATAACAATAATAATAATAATAATAATAATAAAAATAATAATAATAATAATAATAATAATATAAACCTTGATTCTGTACTGTAAAATAATAATAATAGCAATAATAATAATAATGAAGTACTTAATTAATCCTTATATATGAAGAGGTCAATTTCTCTCACACACATACACACACACTCTCTCTCTCTCTCTCTCTCTCTCTCTCTCTCTCTCTCTCTCTGTATATGTGTGTGTGTGTGTTCTTACCTATTTGTATCCTTACAGGATTGAATCATGCTTGTAATGCACTGTATTTAAAACCCAATTATCATATTTTTCGTTAAAGTTATGCAAGTTTTTGACACACACCACTTCTTCTGGAAATATGTTCCTTTGATCTATTACTCTATTTAGAAAACTATTTTTCTGTATATCTTTATCTTCTCTTCTTTTAATTAAGTTCTTACTGTGTCCTCTCATTGTAGGTATTCCTTGTTGACACAAGTTTTCTATATCTATCTTTTCCTTTTCTGGGACACATTTGTAATCCATAATTATATCTCTTCTCTTTCGTTTTCTTCCAGTTTAGGTAATTTTAATTTTCTGTTATTTCTTCATAACTTAGTTCTCTTAGACTTGGTAACCATCTTGTTGCTGCTCTTTGTACTTTTTCTAATTTGGTGATATGTTTCTTTAAATGTGGGTTCCGTACTTGGACAGCATATTGCCAATATTGCCTAGCTTCTATTGCCAATTTGTTTTTTTTCTCACTACTTCCAAACTTAATAACATGACACTTATCTGCATTAAACTCTATCTGCTCTTTATTACTCCAGTTAACTATTTTGTCCAAGTCTTCTTGAAACTGTTTACAGCAGTCTTCATTCTTAATTGTTCTTTGTACCTTGGCATCATCAGCAAACATATTCATAAAAATGTCATCTGTAACATTTACTTCTATATCATTTATATAATTTAAGAACATTATTGGTGCCAATACTGAGCCTTGAGGAACTAGATGTAGGACCTTCAGCCATGGAGAATAGTTCCCTCTTAGTACTGTTCTCATTTTTCTTCCTACTAGAAAATCATCCATCTATCATAGTAGTTTTCCTTTCACTCCTCCTTTATGTTGTAATTTCATATAAGTCTTGGGTGCGGAACTCTGTTAGAAGCTTTTTCAAAGTCAAGGTAAATACTATCCACCCACCATTCTCTCTTCCTTGTTTTGTTTTTTTCTGATATTCTCGTATAGGAACTCAGTACGTTTGTTACTTACTAATTCCAAACCAAAATTGTCTCTCTATTATCACCTAATTTTACTTCCAAGTGATCAACCCAATTTTTTCTCATAAGAAGACTCTCTCTCTCTCTCTCTCTCTCTCTCTCTCTCTCTCTCTCTCTCTCTCTCTCTCTCTCTCTCTCTCTCTCTCTCTCTCTCTCTCTCTTCAATGACAAGCCATAAAAAATTATGTATCCAGGTCTTGTGTAAGTTATATATCTTTTAGCAAACCAGTGAACCAATTACAATGTTTATCTTGTAACAGTTACAAACCTCAATAAGTATCCTTGTCTTGATGAGGTTTATAATCTTCTGACATAAAAGTTACCAGATTTATAGTGTCAGAGTCACAAGCCATAACAAACTTCCAAGTCTTGTTGATGTATTGAATCGTCTGTATATCAGTGAGCAGTTACAACACTTAACCTATAACAGTCAGGAACCATAATAAGAATTCAGGTCTTGTTGAAGTCTTAATACATATGACATAAAAGTAAACAACTTACAACGTTTATTCTGCAATAGTTACAGGCCATAATAAGAATCCAGGTCTAATTGAAGTTTTTAATAATCTGTGACACCAGTGAACCAAATACAACAAACCTTATCCTGTCTCATACTTGCTGGCACTCGTCTGATTATTCATCAGGCTATTCGAAGCAGACCTGGATACTCATTATGGCTCCAATCTCTCTCTCTCTCTCTCTCTCTCTCTCTCTCTGTGTGCGTACTCACCTAGTTGTACTTAGATAGTTGTGTTCTACATGATATGAGCTAGGCACGGACTGTCCTGTCTTCATCTCTATACTTATCAAGCTTTCCTTTAAATGACTGAATGCTCACTGCTTCTACTATTTCCCAATCCAGTCTATTCCACTCATCCACACACATATACGAAAAACTGTATTTCTTTACATCTTTTCGTCATCTAATCTTTTTCAGCTTCTTACCTCTATGCTCTCCCTTGTCCTTAACCAAAAAGTTCTCTCTATCTGTCAACTCTATTCCTTTCATATACTTATGTAACTTTATTAAATCTCCTCTCCTCCTCCTTTCCTCCAGTGTGAACAACCCCAATCGTTCAAGTTTCTCCTCGTATGGCAAGTCTGTCAAGTTCTGTATCATTTTTGTTGCTGCTCTCTGTATCTTCTCCAACTTCTTGATGTGCTTCTTTTTATTTGGGGCCCACACTACTGCTGCATATTCCAACTGAGGTCGAATGATTGACTCTATCAATTTTTTTTACCATCACCACGCACGTGCATATTATCCTGTTAAGGGGTTAATTCACTTTTGTTATATTGGAGTGCCTTGATTTCTCCAAAGTATGCCAGAAAATAGGACCAGATGAACAAAAATAATGGTGTTCTGTTGCTTGGAATAGTTTTTTTTTTCTATATTAAAAAAAAAAAAGATGGGGACTAAAGGCCACGGGCCCGCTCTCTGTCCCCATCTGCATAGTCGTTAGTGGAAGTGTCCAAAATCATGTCCAATTTAGTTCGAGATGCCTAGATACATTGCGTTTGAAGGAACATAAGTCGTAGTAAGGTGGAAAGATGGATGAAGGTAGGGTGTTCCAGAGTTGACCAGTTGTGTATATGAAAGACTGAGAGTACCGGTTAACTCTTGCATTAGGGAGTTGGACAGAAAAGGGGTGAGAACGAGAGGCTTGACGAGTGTTGCATGCTCTCCTGAGGGGAGGAAGCATACATTGAGAGAGTTCAGAAGAGCAATGTCCAGTGTAGTAGCGATAGAAGAGAGAAAGTGATGCAACATTGTGGCGAAGAGAGAGAGGTTGTAGTGAATCAGTAAGAGGAGGAGAGTTGATGAGACGAAAAGCCTTTGATTCCACCTTGTCCAGGAGTGTTGTGAATGTTGAACCACCCCACACATGAGAGCCGTACTCCATACAGGGGCGGATGAGACCCCTGTACAGAGACAGCAACTGTGAGGGGGTGAAATAATCACGGAATCTGCGCAGCACACCCAACTTCTTTGAGGCAGTTTTAGCAAGAGAGATAATGTGATCTCTCCAAGAGAGATTATGAGAGAAAGAGACTCCAAGAATATTAAGAGAGGGGGAAAGGTTAAGTTGTGTGTCATTGAAGGAGAGGGGATAATTATCAGGAAGATTAGTACGAGTCGAAAGATGAAGGAACTGTGTTTTTGAGGCATTAAAAACAACAAGGTTCTCTCTGCCCCAGTTAGAGATGAGGGAAAGATCAGAAGTCAGGCGTGCTACAGCATCATCACGTGATGTGGAGAGAAGCTGCTGGGATGGACGGTTGTCATAGTGAGTGGAGTAGTGTAGGGTGGAATCATCAGCATAGGAGTGGATAGGGGAAGAGGTACAGGTAAGAAGGTCATTAATGAACAGGAGAAAGAGGGTGGGTGATAGAACAGAACCCTGAGGAACACCACTATTAATAGACTTGGAAGAAGAACAGTGACCGTCTACAACAGCAGCTATAGACCGGTCAGAAAGGAAATCAGAGATAAAGGTGCAGAGAGAGGGATAGAAACCGAATGAGGGCAGTTTGGAGATTAAAGCTTTGTGCCAGACTCTATCAAAAGCTTTGGAGATGTCGAGGGCAACAGTAAAAGTTTCACCAAAGTTCCGAAAAGAGGTTGACCATGAATCAGAAAGGAGGGATAGAAGATCGCCAGTAGAGCGTCCTTGACGGAAACCATACTGACGATCTGAAAGGAGGTCGTGACAAATAAGGTGCTTATGAATTTTTTAGTTAAGAACAGATTCGAAGACTTTAGATAGACATGAGGTCAAAGCAATGGGGCGATAGTTGGAGGGTTGGGAGCGGTCACCTTTCTTCGGAACAGGTTGGATCAGAGCAAACTTCCAGCTAGAAGGAAAAGTGTTAGATGATAGACATAGATGGAACAGTTTGCCTAGGCAGGGTGTCAGTACGGAAGCACAGTTCTTGAGAACAACAGGAGGAATCCCATCAGGCCCGTACGCCTTCCGAGTGTTAAGGCCAGAGAGGGCAGAATATACTTCCTTTGAAGAGATTCTGATGACAGGCATAAGTAAGTCAGAGGGGGGCGGAGTTGGAGGAATAAAGCCGGAATCGTCCAGTGTGGAGTTAAAGGCAAAGGTTTGAGAGAAGAGTTCAGCTTTATCAGGTGGAGAGATGGCAACATTTCCATCAGGAAGGATGAGAGGAGGGAAAGAGGAAGAAGTAAAGTTACTGGAGAGATTTTTGGCTAGATGCCAGAAAGAACGAGAGGTGGAAGAGTTGGACAGATCATTGCACTTGGCACGGATGAAGGATTTTTTGGCTAGTCTGAGAACAGATTTGGCACGATTCCGGGCAGAAATATACAGAGCACGAGATTCATCAGTTTGAAGGCGTCGATACCGTCTGAAAGCTTCCTCCTTGTTGTGGACAGGAGTAGAACAAGCGTGATTAAACCAAGAGTTTCGTGAATTAGTAAGAGGGAAAGAATATGGAATGTATGCCTCCATGCCCGAGAGGATCACCTCTGTGATGCGTGCAGCACACTCAGAGGGACCCCGGCCACGAAAGCAAAAATCATTCCATGGGAAATCATTAAAGTATTGCCTCAGATCATCCCAGTTGGCAGCGCTGTAATGCCACAGACGCCGCTTCCTGGGAGGGTCTAAAGGTTTTATTGGAGCGATAGGACAGGATACTGAAATAAGATTGTGATCGGAGGAGCCCAAAGGAGAGAAAAGTTCAACAGTATAAGCAGAAGGATGAGAGGTTAGGAATAAATCAAGAATATTGGGCTGATCTCCAAAGCGGTCTGGAATACGGGTAGGGTACTGAATTAACTGCTCTAGGCCGTTGAGGATAGAAAAGATGAAGGTTTGTTCACCAGGTGGATCAGTGAAGGGAGATGAGAGCCAAAGGCAGTGGTGAACGTAGAAATCTCCTAAAATGGAGATTTCTGAGAAAGGAGAATGGGATAGAATGTGTTCCACTTTTGAGGTAAGATAGTCAAAGAATTTTGGATAGTCAGTAAAGTTAGGAGAGAGATATACAGCACAGATGTATTTAGTTTGAGAGTAACAGGTTAGCCGAAGCCAGATGGTTGAGAATTCAGAAGAGTCTAGTTCGGGAACACGAGAACAAGTGAGGTCGTTGCGTACGTATACGCAACAGCCGCCTTTGGCACGAAACTGAGGATAGAGAAAGTAAGAGGAGACAGATTTACCAACATAAAATTTCCCCTGTTAATGTGTTTCTCTGGTGAGAGTGAGTTATGAATAGTCACCCCCAAATCCTTTTCCTCGGGTGGCTTTTGTATTGCCTCCCCACCCATGCTGTAATTTGCTGATGTTCTCCTATTACTCTCTACGATACTGCAGACTGGCAATAATAACTGCTCCTTACATTCCTTAATTAAGAATCATACCTACAATTCCATCTGGACCTACCTCTTTTCTTCCATCCAGTCTATTTATTCTATCCAGTAGAATTTCCCTCTCCACCTTTATGTCCCCCAGCATAACCTCCCTCTGTCCTCTTTATTCCTATCAAACTCACTCTCTCTTGTAAATACCTCCTGGAATTTCTTCTTCATGACTACACAAATATTACAATCGTCTTTACATACTTCACCCCCCATGTTTAACCTGTTGATTCCAACCTTCTGTTTCATTTTTCCATTTATAAACCTATGTAACAATTTAGGTTCTCTTATCTACGATATCTACGATATCTTTTTCATAGTTTTTCTCCGCCTCTCTTCTTGCCTGAACATAATTATTCCTTGCCTTTTTAAATGCCTCTCTATTTTTCTGTGTATTCCTCCTCCGCATTCTATTCCAGGCTTCCTCCTTTCTCAATCTTGCTGTCTCACATTGTCCAGTGAACCATTCTTTTTTCTTCTGTTTACTTATCTCATATTTTGATACAGTCACCAGCACTAATAAGTATTCAGGTGTGTCTACAATAAGATCTCCATTGGAATTACTTCGTTGGTGAATTTGGCCTGTTCAAAGCTTCAACCAGAGCTGTATACTTATTAGTGCTCGTGACTGTACATACTTGGATACTCCTTCCGCATATATTTTTCCAAATATATGGTATTTTCTCTGCACACTTCCGGCATCCACCAGCTCCATCCAGTCTGTACCCCAAAAGAACTTTCTTTGGTTTCTAAACTCAGTCCTTCCATAATGCAACCTATTCTCCCTATGTGCTTCATCCCTCACATCTACACCTCCCTCTAATATTTCCAACTCAGTAAGTACACACATAATCCAAAATATGTATCCGGACTTCCTTCGAATAGCCTGATCCGAGTATTAATATACCGAGCTCAAGCAAATATGAAACAGGATAAGCGGTGTCATTGTTTCACTAGTATGTCAACTGATTCAAAACTTCAACAAGACCTGAATACAAATTTTGGATTCCGAGTGTACATGATCACTTTTGTCTAGCGGACTTTTGTATGTGATGTTTCCTATTACATCCGCCTCCCTAATGAACACCAAATGGAGCATTGATGGCTCGTCTGTTCCTCTATACCTAGTTTTTTCTATCACCCATTTTGTCATCATATTCTCTACTGTCAGTTCGAGTAATGCCGCTCCCCATGAATTTGGTTTACCCATTGTATCCTTTCTCATGCTGTTTCATTACTTTGTAGTGTACATACCACATGTTTGTATTAGTAACTCCTAAAATGTACCAGGTACTGCTCGCATGAACATATTGTTAAAATCAGGAAAAACAGCTCTCCGCTGAAGGAATGTTATCACTCATTCTACCATAGCAACTAACGGACTAATTACTGCTGAGAAATGCACCCCAAACATCTCACAGTTCTTGCACAGGATATTAAGAGACAACCTTAGTTGCACACGCAACATTTGGTGACCTCCTGAGTGACACATCTCCTGACTAGCAGCCCGCAACTACTGGCTCGCTAGTTATTTTTTGGACAGCTCACTTCAGTTGTCTCTTCTCCTGTGCTACTTCTTACTTCCACTGCATCTCTGCCTGCCGCCACAACATTCCTCCTACCCCTCAGCAATTCTACCCAGCCTGCCTGGCGCCACCTCCAGCCTGCCACCACCGCCTCCAGCCTGCCTGCCGCCGCCTCCAGCCTACCTGCCGCTGCCGTCTCTCTCTCTCTCTCTCTCTCTCTCTCTCTCTCTCTCTCTCTCTCTCTCTCTCTCTCTCTCTCTCTCTCTCTCTCTCTCTCTCTCTCACTGCTAACTTAGTATACCTACTTCTTCCTCCACTACTCACCTTACCTACTTCTTCCTCCACTACTCACCTTACCTACTTCTTCCTCCACTACTCACCTTACCTACTTCTTCCTCCACTACTCACCTTACCCGACGCTGTCTGCTCCCTACATTTCTAACCTACCTACCTTACCCGCAGCCGCCTTTCCATCCCAACCTCACCCGTTGCACCCGTCTCTTCTAACCCCACCTGTCACTGCCTTTTTCTACATTCACCATGTCTGAACCTCAAGACATCTCTGACACCACTCCCACCATCTCTAACTTCCATGCTCCCACCTTCTCTTCTCACAACCCTACCCTATGGTTTACCATTCTTGAAGTCAACTTCAGAGCACACCACATCACTTCAGTCTTAAGAAGTTCACTGCCGCCACCACCCTCCTGCCTCCTGAAGTCCTCGGCCAGCTCTTTGATTCCATCACAGCCGCCTGCACCAGTGACACTCCCTACGAAGACCATCACCACACGTCTTGAAGCTTCTCTATCTACACGACTCCAGGAACTTCTCTCCAAGGAAGAGCTAAGAAATGAAAAGCCTACCGACCTCCTCCGACGGATGAAGAAACTCATCAGTACCCACCAGTAGTCCTTCGACACAACCATCCTCACCCACCTCTTCTACCAGCTCCTCCCGCAGACCATCCAACGCAACCTCATCACAGTTAAAGGCAAGTTACCCCTTGAAGACCTCGCCCTGCTTGCAGATTAGTTTATTGACACCATCCTAAATGACACCACCATTTGCAACATCACCTCATCAAACCAAATCACCCAACTCAAGGACCTCATCTCCAGCCTGGAACTACAAGTAGGTGAGTTGACAATTCAAGTACAACAACAGTCTCGTGCCCGCTCTCCAACTCCACGACGCCACAGGTTCTGCAGCAGAGACTCCTGCAACAACTGCAACAACTCCAACACTAACGGTATGTGCTTCAATCATAATCGTTTTGGTCAAAATGCACACCATTGCCAGCAACACTGTTCATTTAATTCGGGAAACGACACCAGCAGTCACTAGTGGTCCATAGTGCCTGCAAACAGAAGTCCACACTCTTCCACATCTGAGATCCACTCGACCATATGTTTTTCTTAGTAGACACAGGCGTCGAGATTAGTGTTCTCTCTGCTACAGCCAGCCAAAGGAGATTACCACCCATCACTTCACTCTTTGCATCCAACGTTACCAGCATACCAGTCGACACCAAGCTTACCCTCAAGATGAACTCCATCTATGACGAGCGTTTGAGTGGGCCTTATACGTCTCTGACGTCTCCCTACCCATACTTGGTGCTGACTTCCTCACACACTACAATCTCTCCATCAACCTCAAGACCTGCAAGTTGTACGATCCACTCACCAGAATATCCGACAACACTTCGATCGCCAAAGGTTCAAGCACACAGCTATCTACAATTTCAGCTGACAACAGGTATGCATCCTTACTCAAGTCTTACCCCTCTCTAACATAGCCATACTCTGCAGTCACGCCAGCCAAGCACCATGCCCTTCACTACATGGAGACCACTGGAGCCCCCACCTATGTCAAGGCTAGAAGACTCGCCCCTGAACGGTACAAACTCGCCAAGGCTGAATTCGAGTCCCTCCTCGACCGAGGTATCATCCAAACAAGTTCAGGCAACTGGGCTTCTCCACTCCACATTGTTAACAAGAAGAACGGTGACATCAGACCCTCTGACAACTACAGAGCACTTAACAGTAAGACTATTATAGACAGATACCCTATCCCTAACATCCAAGATTTATCTTCCCAACTTACTGGCACAACCATCTTTTCTAATCTCGACCTCGTTAAAGCCTTCCACCAAATCCCTGTGAACCCTGGTGATATTCCTAAAACAGCCATCATCACCATTTTGGTTTATCTATATATGTCAGGATGCCCTTTGGTCTCAAGAACTCTGCACAGGCCTTCCAGAGATTTATCGACAAAGTACTACACGGACTGCCCTTCTGCTTCACCTATGTTGACTACGTCCATCGCCAGCCCCGACGAAGAAACTCACCAGCAACATCTTACACAGGTATTTGAGAGATTCCAAACTTATGGTATACCGATACAACTTAAGTCCTCCTTCAGTGTCAACTCTACCCATATCCTTGGACACACTGTTTCCTCCTCTGGTATCTCTCCCACACATTCAAGACATGAAGCCATCCAGCAGTTCCCAAGACCCAAGACTCAATGCGAACTGAAACACTTCCTGGGAATGCTCAACTACTACAACAGGTTCATCCCACATTGTGCAGCACTCTTTCAGCCTCTCTACAACATGCTGAAACCCTGCAAGAGAGGTCAGTCAATAACAATAACATGGTCAGACACTACCGAGCAAGCCTACACCAACTATACCAATGCCATTGGAGAAGCCACCTCCCACTGCTTCCCTACTCCAGACTCCATCACAGCCATCTGCACTGACGCATCTGACACAGGTATGGGTGCCATCCTACAGCAACACCACGATGATGACTGGAAGCCGCTCGCTTTCTTCTCCAAGAAACTATCTCCAGCGGAATCAAGATACAGTGCTTTCGACAGAGAACTTCTCGCCATCTATAAAGCCATCAAACACTTCCGTTACTTTCTCGAAGGTAGGTTTTTTCATGTTTTGACTGATCACTAACCTCTCGCCTCAGCAACCTTCATTAACTACGCCGCTATTGCCGCCGATCAAACTGATGACCCAGAGTTGACGCAACTCCCAGCAAACCCCACCCTGCAAATGAAAAAGGTTGACTACCCCGGCACTAATCTTTCTCTCTTCGCAGACTCTTCCACTGGTTCTATCCACCCTTATGTTCCTAAGAATCACAGATTCCTCCTCTTCTCCCAACTCCACAGTCTCTCCCACCCAGGTATTCGTGCTTCTCAACAGCTCCTAACCTCAAGATTTGTGTGGACCGGAATCAACAAGGATGTATGAGAGTGGACCCGCTCCTGCCAACAATGCCAAGCCAGCAAAATCAACAAACACACCAAGTAGCCTCCAGCAACCTTCCTACCGCCCTCTGCCAGGTTTGACCACATTCACATCGACCTGGTAGGACCCCTTCCTCCTCTGAAAATTGCAGATACCTCCTCACCTGTGTGGGCCGCTTCACCAGATGGCCAGAAGTGTCACCTCTCACCGACATCAACACCACCACTGTTGCCAAACCTTCATCTCCACCTGGATCTCCTGCTATGGTGTCCCTCTCACCATCATATCTAACAGGGGCAGCCAGTTCGAGTCCTCCCTCTGGAACAAGTTGATGACCCTCCTTGGCATCAAGAGACTCCACACCACCAGCTACCATCCACAATCAAATGGTCTAGTGGAGAGGTTCCACAGACAACTCAAAACCTCGCTATCAGCAATGGTACAACACAGCGGTGAATGGCTCTCTTCTCACCCTCTTGTTCTACTAGGTATCCACACTGCCCTGAAGGTCAACCTCGGCTGTTCCTCTGCATAACTACTCTACGGCTTCACTCTATGACTGCCTGGTGAACTCCTCGCCTATACCACGCCACGCAACAACACTGACATCCAGGACTTCGCTGCCACCCTCACCTCCCACATGAGTTCCTTGCAGCCCTCACCACCTCGTCAGCAACCATCCAAGACCTTCATCAGCCAGGACCTCCAGACCTGTACCCATGTCTTTGTCCGGGTTGACTCAGTCAAGAAGCCGCTGCAACAACCCTACTCTGGTCCTTTTCCCATCATCAGACGCCAAAGGAAGACCATCACCATCAACTACCATGGTAAGCCGAACACCGTGTCAATCGACAGAGTGAAACCTGCCTACCTAATGTCTCACGAACCTGCCTCGCCACCTGCAATCAACCCATTAACACACACTACCACGGAATAAGCTACAACAACACACAAGAAATCCATATCGTTCCTCCCTTCTCGTCACTAGGGGGAGAGTACTGTAGTGTACAGTTGCCAAAAAAGGTTTTGCGACAAAAAATGAATTCAATGTGGCGAAATCTGGCAACTCCACCAGTAGTAAACATCCCCAGTCATGTGAATGATTCGAATCGTCCTCAACCCTACTTTCTGTGCAAAGAGAACTGTTACTCTACACCATAATATGTTATGAATGAATGGGTGTTACTGTACCAAACTGCTGATTTAGTATTTTCGCTCGACCACACTCTATGGTTTTCACTTTCCAAGAAGTGCATCTTATAGCTTCCCTTACCACCTTTGTTGGGATTCAGGCATTTTTAGAGTGTTAACCTAACTGGAGTTCGAAATTCTTTATACCATCTCGAACTAACATGTTACTGATGATTCTCAAGAGTGATGTATAGGCCTATATATATATATATATTTTTTTTTTTTTAATAACACCTGGGTAAAATAGATTAGAACGTACTACAGTAAGATCAACAATAATATTAAAGTATATATTATATACTTAAGCAACGAAAACTCTCAATATTATAATGGTTTCGGTTAGGATGATACAGAACTTTCTTCACTTCTCTCACCCCGGCTCACCTTCTTGCTCACAGCCAAATTATTTTATTCGGATCACTGTTTACAAATGATGATTATATTTTCACTTTCTTTTTCTGTATTGTAACTTGTCAAAATATGAGTATCAATAGTAATTATTCATACCTAATGTAATAATTAGTAGTAATCCAGTATTGAAAGATGTAAGGGCAGATATGACTGTCTCGCGACTCAGTTCATCAGCCAATCATATCGTATCACTACAAACACAGAGAGTGGGGATGAAGGTGCTTCATTCATAATGTCTTTAGGTGTTTACTACTGGTGGAGCTACCAGATTCGCCACATTGAATTCATTTTTTGTCGCAAAACCTTTTTTGGCAACTGTACATACCACATATTTATATTAGTAACCCCTCAAATATACCAGGTAGAAGTCCATTCTCTGTCAGGTCAAATAAAGAATGTGACTCCTGACCTGACCCTCACTCTACCTGCCTTAGGTCTATCACAAATTATTTGCATTTGTATGCCTGCTCCGCTGCGCCTGAGCTAGGCAGTCATAATTCATTCTTACCATAAAATGTAGAATTTAAAGCTCTTTCCAGTGATATGCAACATGTATATATATTCATTGTTATGTTTGTATGTTACCATAGATTCCCAGAATATTTATTTTTGTTGTGAATAATATATGTGACTACTTGCATGAACATATTGTTAAAATCAGGAAATACAGCTCTCCACTGAAGGAATGTTATCACTCATCCTACCATAGCAAATAACGGACTAATTACTGCTAAGAGATGCACCCCAAACATCTCACAGTTCTTGTACAGGATACTAAGAGACAACCTTAGTTCCACACGCAACAACCTCTTTAAAGTTAACAATTTTCTCTTCATGAACCCTCACCCAACCTTCCTGCTCGTGTTTCAGTTTTACCAAGTTCTCTCCTTGCTCCTTACCTCTTTCCTCACTGATGTGGGCAATAATTTAAGGGTGTGGGCGCCCTTTCGGCCCCAGCCACTCCCTTTCCTTTCTTTAACTATCCCTCTTTTCATTATATATCCTTCCTGCTTGCTGTCACACCTCTATATCACCTTTCTCTGGTGCAATATGACCTTGCTGTTGTGGCGCCTAATATCAATCAATCAATCAATCAATCCTCACTGCTATTCAATCTTACTCGAAGTGCTTCGTTTTCATCCACTATTACTTCGACTCGTTGCTTCAATGCTTTGTTCTGTTCCATTAATCCATCATTTGTTTTTCTTAAACCATCTATTATCTCACCTAATTCCGTTACTTGAATGTTCATTTGTTCGACCCTCTACCCTATCCTATCCTAACCGAAGCTATCATAACCTAACCTCATCTCATTTATAACCTGTTCTATCCTATCTTAGCTTAGCATAATTAAATCTTGGTCTAACCTAACCTATAATGACCTAATCTAACTTCATCCAGCTTAAAACTAACCATCTCTACTTGGTATACACACACACACACACACACACACACTTACTTTAAATACTAACCAACCAACCACTGCATCACACACACACGCTTTAAATACTAACCACACACACACACACACACACACACACACTACTAAACAACCACTCACTTGTCCATCTTATCCCTTAATAACACCTTTACTTCCTTCATCTCTTGTACCATTTCCTTCCATCTCTTGGAATTCTCCTCAATATTCTATTCCATTTGTGTAACCCTTTTAATTTGAAGTTCATATCCTCTTCGTTTCTCTTTATTACCCCTCCCTTCTTCACCTCTCTCTGTTTTATCATCTGATGTTCCTCTCTGCCTAGTATTTCTCCCAGCCATGTCTAGCTAAATTCACTTTTGTCACCGACGCTTTCATTACTTTTTATTTTTTATTTTAACTATCGCCTTTCCTTTTAGCTATAAACTTTTGAAGACAGGATTTCCTCGTCCACTCACCCTTATATTAAACTTTACCAGGTGAGCAAAGTAGAGAATGTAGCCGGGCTCCACTTGTTGTCTTCAAAATATCCCGAAGCTCAGAGACGCCTACACAAACACGTTCACTTATTACCTCTGTCACCCACTACCCCTGTGTGTGTGTGTGTGTGTGTGTAGTGGGGGTGAAGAAGAGTGTGTATGTGTGTGTGTGTTTGTTGAGGTGAAGAAGAGTTTGTGTTTGTGGAAGTGAAGAAGTGCGTGTGTGTGTGTGTGTGTGTGTGTGTATATAAGAGAGAGAAAGAATGTGTGTGTGTATATAAGAGAGAGAGAGAGAAATCGTGTGTGTGTATCGAGTGTGTGTAAGAGAGAGAGAACGTGTGTGTGTGTGTGTATAAGAGAGAGAGAACGTGTGTGTGTGTATATATATAAGAGAGAGAGAACGTGTGTGTGTGTATAAGAGAGAGAGAACGTGTGTGTGTGTAAGAGAGAGAGAACGTGTGTGTGTGTGTGTAAGAGAGAGAAAACGTGTGTGTGTGTGTATGTAAGAGAGAGAACGTATGTGTGTATAAGAGAGAGAGAACGTGTGTGTGTGTGTAAGATCGAGAAAACGTGTGTTTGTGTGTGTATAAGAGAGAGAAAACGTGTGTGTTTGTGTGTGTGTATGTGTAAGAGAGAGAGAACGTGTGTGTGTGTATAAGAGATAGAGAATGTGTGTGTGTGTGTGTATAAGAGAGAGAGAGAAAACGTGTGTGTGTGTGTGTGTGTGTGTGTGTGTGTGTAAGAGAGAGAACGTGTGTGTGTGTGTGTAAGAGAGAGAACGTGTGTGTGTGTAAGAGAGAAAGAACGTGTGTGTGTCTGTGTTCCCCATCTTGGTCGATACCCATAATCATAACCATGATAATACCCACGTTTTATAACAGCAAGTCTTAACTTACATATTCTCCAAATGTCTATTCTCCTGTGTCTGTCTCTGTGTGTGTGTGTGTGTGTTTTTTTTTTTTATAGAGTAATGTTGTTTATCATCAGTTCTTTATTACCTCTATGTATGTATCGCTTTAACCTCACTGTCCATCACAGATAAAAAGACTTTAATTAAGGTACCCTGTGATATAGTAAACAATTTGGAGATAAATGAGTCCTCCAAATATTGCCATAAAACACACACACCTATATGGAAGGAGCTTGTTTCGTGGCATAGACAGGAGGAATCAGAAGCCTCCAATTTTCATACACGATCACAGGGTTCTTAATAAACAAAGGAGGACTGATAATAAAACACTGATCTGCAACAAATGCAAACTTTTTGTGTTTATTATATCACAGGTTACAATCAAAGCAAATAATTCCAACAAACTATTGCCAGCAACATCAGGCCACAATTATTTCTTACTCATCTGGTATTATTTCCTGGCATACTTTGGGTGAATCAAGGTATTCCAATGTACGTAGACTCGAGCTCGTAAATTCGAGACCATGTCCTCAAAATGTTTATGTCATTTGAGCTGGTAACACTGAGTGGGGAAGGTGTCATTGTAGGTGAAAGATTGTATCATGTCTCTCTACTATGTTTATGTCATCTGAGCTGGTAACACTGTGTGGGGAAAGTATCATTGTAGGTGAAAGATTGTATCATGTCCCTCTACTATGTTTATGTCATCTGAGCTGGTAACATTGTGTGTGGAAGGTGTCATTGTAGGTGAAAGATTGTATCATGTCCCTTTACTATGTTCCACCTACTCTGATTCCTCACCAAATAAATGTTACCAGCTCAAATACCAAACACATCTAAATAGGTGGTCACAAATAAGTGTTACCAGCTCAAATGACATGTTCCACCTACTCTGATTCCTCCCCAAATAAATGTTACCAGCTCAAATGACATGAACATCTAAGTAGGTGGTCCCAAATAAATGTTACCAGCTCAAATGACATGTTCCACCTACTCTGATTCCTCACCAAATAAATGTTACCAGCTTAAATGGCATAAACATCGAATTACAGTATGTGGTCCCAAATAAATGTTACCAGCTCAAATGGTATAAACATCGAAGTACGTGGTCCCAAATAAATGTCACCAGCTCAAATGGCATTAACATCTAAGTACGTGGTCGCGAATTTACGAGCTCGAGTGTACAGCCATAATCAAATGTCCACCGACACTTTCCTTCCATCATAGTAAATATCTTGGTAATAAAGAATAACACGTCTATTATTTTGCAGCACCCAGTTATAATAATTGAGGGGGTTGAGTTGACATAAGGTGTTGTATGATTATATTTTGATATGATACTGATTAAATTTGCATGATGGAAGGAAAGTGTCGTTGGTTATTTGATTGTGGCTGTACCAAAAGTATAGGCTAATATCTCATTAAAATACAGGTTATATTCAAAGTAAATACCAGTACCAAAAGCAGTAAAGGTCTGTGTGTGTGTGTCAGTCCAACCACAGAGTGCGAGAATACACTCATTCATTTTATTCTCCCTCCCTCTCTCTCACACACAAGACACAAAAACACACCAACTCTCTCTCTATATATCCCACTCACAAGAAAAAAAAAAAAAACCTACACACATGTTATAACTCCTTATAGTGGGTACATAGATATAATATAAGTTGTTGACATCATGTTATAACTCCTTATAGTGGGTACATAGATATAATATAAGTTGTTGACATCATGCTATAACTCCTTATAGTGGGTACATAGATATAATATAAGTTGTTGACATCATGCTATAACTCCTTATAGTGGAGTACATAGATATAATACAAGTTGTTGACATCATGTTATAACTCCTTATAATGGAGTACAACAATATAATAGCAGGTCATATATAAAAACATATCAAATTAATACAATATGCAGTTTATATTGTCATACAATAAAACATGAGAAATTATTAGTGAAAAGATGGTATTAGATATTATTACTGAATACATGGCATTAGATAATTATTGAGATTAACATAGAATAGGTTATACCTGTTTATCAAGAGTCATTCTCTGTAAACAATGTTCATTATGTGATGTATGCTTCATTGTTACTGGTTGGCTGGTACTTGTGTCTGTTTGTGTGTGTAGGTGTCTGTTTGTGTGTGTTTCAATGTTACTGGTTGGCTGGTACTTGTGTCTGTTTGTGTGTGTGTTTCCTTGTTACTGGTTGTCTGGTACTTGTGTCTGTTTGTGTGTGTGTTTCCTCGTTACTGGTTGTCTGGTACTTGTACTCGTCCAAAAAGAAGGAGAGCCAGCCTACGATATATTGGGGCAAGGTACTGCATAATGTTAATGTCCACAAACTTAATCCAAGACAAGTATATAATTACAGATATCACTGTGGCCAAGAACAAGGTCACTACTTCCAGCCTCGGCACATACAATGCCACATTCAGGATTTCTGCTTTCCACACCTGGTCACACATCGTTATGTTCTGTGTTGAGTTTGTATCTTGTTCAGAGTCAGTAGTGTTGGGTACAAGGTCAGATATTTCTTTTTCGATTTCCGTAATGTCTTTCTCAATGTCCGTAGTATCCTGCATAATGTCTGAAATATTAACACACATGTTGAGAGAGAGAGAGAGAGAGAGAGAGAGAGAGAGAGAGAGAGAGAGAGAGAGAGAGAGAGAGAGATATTAGACCCATGTTGAGTTTTTTTGAGAGAGAGAGAGAGAGAGAGAGAGAGAGAGAGAGAGAGAGAGAGAGAGAGAGAGAGAGTTCATACAAGCATCAATATTATACTGACAGTCATAATAATACACTTGTTTATTAGTATATATATATATATATATATATATATATATATATATATATATATATATATATATATATATATATATATATATATATATATATATATATATATATATATAGTGAAATAATATATGTAGTTTATCAGTAACTTGAAGGTTTCATTTTGCTCCAATCAATGTGAAGAAACACAAAAAATATAATATGTAAATAGCACTTTGTTTCCTGTAATAATAATAATAATAATGATAATAATAATAGTACACACACACTCAGACACACACACATGAATGATTGAATCTCTCTCTCTCTCTCTCTGTCTCTACTAGTAATCTCCGCTAGCACTTCAAGGACTGTTTACATGGTGTTAATATATGAAATAATAATGTTGGAATTAATTTTACATAACAATTTTAACTCTAATTAACTTTTAGTGTCCGATATATAATGTTCAAGAATAGTGAGAGAGAGAGAGAGAGATAATAACTACCTCATTATCTTATCATTATAATTATATTTACTTATACTGTCAAAAAGGTATTATTTCTTAACACTATAAATGCTCTTTAAGTGTGTGTGTGTGTGTGTGTGTGTGTGTGTGTGTGTGTGTAATCCAATGAGTTGTCTGTGTGTGTGTGTGTGTGTGTAAGCCACTGAGTTATTTTGTTGGTTGGTGTTTCCCCCTGTGTGTGTATGTAAACCATTGAGTTTCCCCTGTGTGTGTGTGTGTGTTGATAGGTCAGGTTGTATGTTATATGTGTATAAGATAAGTTTGGTTATACTCACCAATGGGACAGGGTTGACTCACTGTACCACACTCATTAAGAGGATCACAATTAATTGTAAAGGTAAGGTTGGGGTGGTGAGGCAGTGGCCGACTACAGTTGTATTGTTGTATAGTCTGGTTGTGTCCTGGTGTGGTCTCAGTCACCCTCATCCAGTCTATTCCCACCTGTAATATTACATTATGATAATTACACATTCATAAACACACCTAGTATAATGTACAATAGAGTTATGGCATATAGTCCTTGACCAGGGTGTAAAGGGAAGTCTGTTCAAGGACTATGTGCTGCGACTGTACAGTTGAGCAAGTAGAAAGTGCAAGAAAAATATGGCTGTTTATGGCAACATCTGGCAGTTCTTTGTAGTAAACCCTCGTATCTTTATGAATGAATCACTGGGAACCCAGAGCCAATGTAAGGTGGAACGTGATTGGCTGAACTTTGAGTGGCGGTGAAGTAAATCTTATCATCCCATTTTACGTAAAGTAATAATATATGTGGTAGAACAAATTGTAGGAAGTAATACTACAACAGTTATGTATTGAACAATGGTAGTGTAACAATGGCGTAATTTGCATTATAGATCTGTAAAACGTTAATAACAACACAGCACAGGAAAGCAGCATTGGTTTGTTGGTTGTTTCGTGTTTTCACGATATTCGAATATGAATCAGATTCGAAGGGCGAGAAACGACATTGCTCCTGTAATAAATCGGATGCTGAGCATATGTTTTGTCAATTTCTGTGGCCATTTGCTCTGACACACAATGAATGTTACAATGATTTGGTAATAAATTAACAATTAACTTTTTCTAGCTGCTAGGAACACAGGGAGTTAGTATTTGTTATTAGTACATTAAAACACGTTGATAATGATACTGAACCAACGACTTGAAGTTCATTCATTGCGCTACATATGCTCAGCATCCGATTTATTACAGGAGCAATGTCGTTTCTCGCCCTTCGAATCTGATTCATATTCGAATATCGTGAAAACACGAAACAACCAACAAACCAATGCTGCTTTCCTGTGCTGTGTTGTTATTAACGTTTTACAGATCAATAATGCAAATTACGCCATTGTTACACTACCATTGTTCAATACATAACTGTTGTAGTATTACTTCCTACAATTTGTTCTACCACATATATTATTACTTTACGTAAAATGGGATGATAAGATTTACTTCACCGCCACTCAAAGTTCAGCCAATCACGTTCCACCTTACATTGGCTCTGGGTTCCCAGTGATTCATTCATAAAGATACGAGGGTTTACTACAAAGAACTGCCAGATGTTGCCATAAACAGCCATATTTTTCTTGCACTTTCTACTTGCTCAACTGTACATAATGTGTATATGTGTACTGGCCTAGTCTAATGTACATAATGTGTACAGGCCTAGTCTAATGTACATAATGTGTATATGTGTACAGACCTAATGTGCATAATGTATACGCGTGTAGTAATATAACTGTATTCAGTGAAATACACACACACACACACACACACACAGAAACAAAATCCAACACAGAACTCAGCGGTGTACACCCACAGACAAACACACATACACAGAAATATCATCCAACACAAAACAGTGGTGTATACACAAACACACAGACAAGCACACACACACTCACACACAGAAACGTAATTCAACACAGAAGTCAGTGGTGTACACACACAACCACACACACATACATACACATTTCCTGTTGGATTCATAATATTCTCATTTTCTTTTGTCTGTGTGTATGTAATGAGTGGGTTGAATTGAAGCTTACCTATTCCTCCACACGGGGCAGCAAAACAGATCCCATAATATCTCTCTCTCTCTCTCTCTCTCTCTCTCTCTCTCTCTCTCTCTCTCTCTCTCTCTCTCTCTCTCTCTCTATTATTAATATTATTATTAATATTATTATTAATATTTACTCTCTCTCTCTTATTACTATTATCATTAATATTACTATCAATATTATCAACATAATTATTACTACTACTATTATTATTTTTATTATTATTATTATTACAGTATTATTATTTTTATTATTAGTATTATTACGGTATTATTATTTTTATTACAGTATTTTTATTTTATTATTTCTATTATTTCTATCGTTATCATTATTATTATTATTATTGTTATTATTATTACTATTACTATTAATTCTATCATCATTAATTAATAATAATAATAATAATAATAATAATAATAATAATAATAATAGAAATAGTAATAGTAATAATAATAGTAATAGTAATAGTTATAGTAATAATAATAATAATAGTAATAGTAATAGTAATAATAATAATAATAGTAATAATAATAGTAATAATAATAATAATAGCAATAATAATAATAATAATAGTAGTAATAATAATAATAGCAATAATAATAATAATAATAGTAATAATAATAGTAATAATAATAATAGTAATAATAATAATAGTAATAATAATAATAATAATAATAGTAATAATAATAGTAGTAGCAATAATAATAATAGTAATAATAATAATAATAATAATAGTAATAATAATAGTAATAATAGTAATAGTAATAATAGTAATAGTAATAATAGTAATAATAATAGTAATAATAATAGTAATAGTAGTAATAGTAATAGTAGCAATAGTAATAACAATAATAGTAATAGTAATAGTAATAATAGTGATAGTAGTAATAATAGTAATAGTAGGAATAATAGTAATAGTAGTAGTAATAGTAATATTAGTAGTAATAGTAGTAGTAATAATAATAATAATAGTAACAAAAATAGTAATAACAACAAAGAAGAAGAAGACAAATAATAGTAATAATAATAACAACAAAGAAGAAGTCAAATAATAGTAATAATAATAACAACAAAGAAGAAGAAGACAAATAATAGTAATAATAATAACAACAAAGAAGAAGACAAATAATAGTAATAATAATAACAACAAAGAAGAAGAAGACAAATAATAGTAATAGTAATAACAACAAAGAAGAAAACAAATAATAGTAATAATAATGAGAGAGAGATAGAGAGAGACATGACATATAATTAAGTGAACTGTACATAACTGACCTGAACCAAGTAGTATCGTGGAGGTGATGTGTAAGAAGGTATGTCATTGTACAGCTGAACATCGGTGGTGTCAGGAATGTACCCATCACACTTCGCCTGCAGCCACACGTGTTGACCCATGGTGTTGTCTGGAGTGTGAGACATTATTACCCTGGCACCAGCATTATAAATATAACCTCCACTAGAGTACCCCAACCAGATACTCCAGTGATGGATTGGTAGGTCCTTGAAGGTGAGTCTGATCTCCTGCTCCTTCCCTTCCATCACATCTATTGGCTTATACGACGACGACGACGATAGTTTGGTGTACTCTGAAGGTGAGGCAAAGAAATAATAGTGTTGTTTTCACCTGCATAACCTCTTTCTCTACCCTTCCTTATCATTACAGTTATAGTTAGGAATTAGTGAATGGTGTTAGAGAGGTGGGATAGCAAGAACAAAGGAAATAGAAAGAAAAGAGGGACAGATAGCAATAACAATAAATAAAATAATAGTTAGTGCTTCTATCGTTTTCTCTGGTGACTTTGTTATAGAAAACGATTAACAAGCAATATTTTATATGAGTTACTATGATAAAACATTTATTTTTAAACTACACTTACTTTAGTAATTTATCTTCTTTTAACCCCTTTCATTCTCTCTCTCTCTCTCTCTCTCTCTCTCTCTCTCTCTCTCTCTCTCTCTCTCTCTCTCATGCCTTCATTTTTCACCTTATTATTTTTTTTTCTCTCTCTCTCTCTCTCTCTCTCTCTCTCTCTCTCTCTCTGTATGTGTGTAAAGAGATAGATGTATGAATAGATGTATATTGGTGTTACTGACTTGTCATGGTGGGAGGTGATGACACTTGACCACAGTTATTACCGTCCCAACACCTCACCCACAGCTTGGTGTAAGGTAAGCCAGTCACACCTCGGGGACACTGTTGGTCAGCTACAAGACTTTGTTCATTCTCTTCCTGCTCTTGATATACCTGTATCCTCCACTCTGTAATCTGTAACACCATCAACACCATTAGTTTCACACACACACATACACACAGATATATTATTCCTAAATCCACCAATTTTTCACACACACACACACACACACACGCATATTATACCTTCATCCACCATTTTGTAATCTGTAACACACACACACACATTATAAGTTCGTCCACCATTTTGTAATCTGTAACACACACACACACACACACACATTATTCCTTCGTCCACCATTTTGTAACCTGTAACACACACACACACACACACATTATACCTTCGTCCACCATTTTGTAATCTGTAACACACACACACACACACACACAGATACATTATACCTTCATCCACCAATTTGTCACACACACACACACATATCATTCATTCATCCACCAATTTGTCACACACACACACACACATATCATTCATTCATCCACCAATTTGTCACACACACACACACACACGCACACACACACATGTTATTCCGTCATTAACCAATTTGTTACACACACACACACACACACACATATTATATTATTCATTTATCCATCAGTTTGTCACACACACACACACACTATTCTATAATGAGATGGAATACTATTAAGTTCCCATAAAGAAATTTAAACTTGAGTTAGTACATGTAAATCATATAGTTTTCTTAAAGAGTGAGAGAGTGAGAGGATTACCTTGAGTATGATACTGATGGTGTTGTGTGATGGTGTGATACTCCAGGGAGTCAACACACGACCAACATAATCCTGGAGACAAGCGAACAACAGCTTCTCATCACCAAGAGATGGATGGCGTTGGAAGTCTATCCATCCCACAGGAGTATTATTCATGTCGAGTGTTCCCACCTCCAGCCTCACCAAGTTCCACTCAGTGCGTGGTGGAGGTGTGAGGACGATCTCCGCCTCCAGCACCACCTCCTTCATCATCATCATCGTGTTGTTGTTGTTGTTGTGGTAGTGATGGTTGTGGTGTAGTGGTTCCCTGTAGCCATCTAGGTGTGGTATAGTCATCACGTTACAGTGCGTTGGGGTCTTCACTGTTGCTTCACTCTCTGATTGACAACAAATATACATACACATTACCTTTATTTAATTTTATATGGTGCAGCTTATATATATATATATATATATATATATATATATATATATATATATATATATATATATATATATATATAGTGTGTATCACGACGTTTAGCATTAACTGACACCAGAGATATAAGATATAATTTTGAGTATATTTTGTAGTATAAACTATGCTGTGTGTGATATCAGTAAAGTACAATGAATACTGATAAAAACTATTTTAACTTGTGTTGTCAAATGGCGGTGAGCTTCGGAGGAAGTGGAATCCTAATATGGTTTTCGGACCAAAGAGGCCTTATTTATTTCATCTGAATAAGTTTTATAATTTTGCAATATTTATGTGATGTTTTATAATGTAAATTGAATCATATTTTCAATGCAGAGGGATAATACTAGGGCCTAGGGTGGCCAGACGTCCGGTTTTACGCCGGACTGTCCTCCTATTTAACCCTTTGTCCTACATCCGGCGCAACCTAACTCCGGACGTACATTTGTCCTACTTTCTTGGGGCGAGGGGAAAACATAAAAAAAATTATGTAAATCAATAAGTAAGAGAGAGAAAGAGAGAGAGTTATACAATAATGTCCAAAGTTCGATCGAAACTGATGCCAAAGTCGACAGATGCAGTCGGACAGTTACATTAGACAAGTGATATATCTTTTGGAAACTTCAGTGATGCTGGGGATATTGATATGGACGAGTTGTATGATGAGTATGGGATTGTGGAGTCTATTATCAACAGTCCTGAAATGGTTAATTACCTCAGTGATGAACGTTATCGCAAAGTGTTTAGTAGATCTGAGGTCTCATTCACACACTTGAAGAAAGTGAGTTCCTATATCTTCTCCATTCCGTGTAGTAATGCTCACTCAGAGCGAGTTTTTTCACTGATGACAACAGCATGGAGAAACTAGAGAAACAGATTCTCTCTCCCTCTCTCTCATATATATATATGTAGAAACCTCACTTCACCGTGGGGTGTGTGTATGCAAAATAACCACAGGAGAAATAATAGACAGAACAGTAAGTACTTTCGTATATTACATCCTCAGACAGAGTGAACCATAAAAGGGTATAGTCGGAGTATATATACACATAGGCCACCTGGGGGTGGAGCTAAAAGAGAACTCACCTCACCTCACATCACATGCCCAGATTAGTCTGGCGGGAATCTCTTAATTACCATTTCTGTCAACACTTTATCACACTTAAAATGACCATAACTCAAATTCACATTTCTATCATATGTATTAGAAATCATACAAGATTTGATTACATTTCTTTCATAAAAATATTTTGCCTTAGCTAAAACTTTAGAGCCAGCCCAATTAATATGGTGATTGTTGATAGCTTTATGTTGGAATAATCCACTACTTTGTTGTCCCACCTTGACGCTATATTTATGTTGTGATACTCTAGTTTTTAAATCTTTACCAGACTGTCCTCTATATAACTGGTCACAGTCCCTACATGGAATTTTATATATTACACCAGAGTCATTTTCTGGACTATTCTTGATGAGAGTTTTTTTAACTGTATTATCATATTTAAAAACTATTTGTACGTTGAGTTTCTTCAGTACCTGAATACAATCAATAAAGTTTTCATGGAATGGAAGAACAAGTATCTTTTGATATGGCTGCCGAGGTAACCTCTCATCTCTTACGTGATAAAAGCGTTTCTTTGCTGTATTATGACACTGATTAAGAATGTTCACTGGGTATTTTAAATTCTGACCAATTTCTAAAATTGTTTTAATTTCTGCTTCTAAATATTCAGGATCCGAAATCCTATATGCCCTTATATACATGGATATAAATATTGATTTCTTCACCTTCATGTGATGGTTAGAATGAAAATGGAAATACACTTTTGTTTTGAGAAAACCATTATCTCTTACAATTTGAACATCATTGTTTTAACTCTTAATCTTGTGCCATTGCAAAGTTTTGGTGGGTTCAGGTTTCTAAGAAGCATTATCGGACATCCCAACTTCAGTTCCAAATTGTGAGGTGGCATCCCTGGTGGATCTAGACTGTTCAGGAATTCTGCTGGGTAGTTGACCACTTGATCATCGTCGGGCACTGTATCAACTGATTTGTACTTCATTGACCTGCCAGGCTGAGCATCCAGAAGTTTTTGGTTGATGTTGTTGACAGCTTCATTCTTTGGAGCTAGGATAGCTTCCACGTTTCGTTATTTGTGGTTTCGTTGTATGTGAAAATAAATATGGCAATAATGAAAATAAATGTGACAAAAGTAAAATAAATCGTGAAAATAAATATGGCAATAATGAAAATCAATTTTACCAAAGTGAAATTCTATATGACAATACTGAGAATCGATATGACAATGGAATCAATCATAAAAATGCATAAAATTTAATAATAGGTTTAATAATAGGTAAAATAAATCGTGAACGACAATATACTTAGTGAGAAAACGCATAAACAAATCGAATAATATCCGTGCTGTAGCCTAAAATAGTTTGAGTGGCGTGAGAGGGGAATGGTTAACTCGTCATATTTACGCTCTCATTTTTAGGGGGGTTTTAGGGGTAACAACTTTATTACTCATGGCGCTGCAGTACGCAAGCCAGTGGACCTAGGAAACTTTAGTTTACAGATTCTGGTGTGTAAAATCAAGCTCTACAAATCTGTAAGAAAAAATTTACCTAAATGAAAGTTTAAAATTGACCGTGTTTTTGCGGAAGGCTGAACTGTGGTATGGTGATTCCGTAGATTTTTTCCCCTGTATTTTATTATTATTTCGCTAGCACGTTTCGTTATATGTGGTTTCGTTGTATGACCCCCCCTAAATCTGAAGGGGATCAAGACTCACCTACATGCAAATTTTGAGGACACAAAGTTGGACGGTTTAGGCGTGCATCGCGGACACACACACACACACACACACACACACACACGCAGACAGAATCTTGGCTTTATGTATATAGATATATAGATATATATATATATATATATATATATATATATATATATATATATATATATATATATATATAGCTAACATTTATATGAAATATTTTGAAAAACATCTATTACCCTCTGTCAAGAAAACAAATATAGTTTGGTTAAGATACGTAGATGATATCATGTGTTTCTGGCCCAACTCTCTACCCATAGAAGACTTTCTAACCAAACTGAATTCTCTAGTCCCATCCATCAAATTCACACATGAAATTGAGGTAGAAAACAAACTTCCCTTCCTTGATGTGGAAATCATAAGAGAAAGTGGAGCTTTCAAGACTAAAGTTTACAGAAAACCAAATAACATACTGTCATATGTACATTTCTACTCACACCACCATGTAAATGTTAAGAAGTCAGTATTCATATCCATGTACTTAAGAGTATACAGAATCTCAGACCCTGAATTTCTGGAAGTTAAATTTAGCAAAATTATGACAATAGGGGAAAATCTAAAATATCCAACAAATGTTCTTAATCTCTGTCACAACATTGCAAGGAAACGCTTCCTTGAAGGTAAAGTTAAAAAAATAGATGATCAAAACAACCAGAAAATCATAGTCCTACCATTTCATGAAAACTTTTTAGAAGTTGTACCTCTCCTCAAGAAACTCGATGTTCAAGTAGTTTTTAAATACGACAACACAGTTAAAAGAACACTGATCAAGAACAGTCCTGCGAGTAACTCAGGTGTTGTATAAAAGATTCCATGCAACATATGTAATAAATTCTATATAGGACAGACAGGGAAAGACTTAGATAAAAGGATAACACAACACAAGTATAGTGTTAGGACAGCTCAGCCAAGTAATGGTTTATTCCAACACAAAGGCACTTATGACTATCACATTAACTGGGGAGGTGCCAAAGTTCTAGCTAAATCGTCAAACCTTCTTGAAAGAAATGTAATTGAGTCATGTCTAATCTCAGGCACTTATAAAGATAATGTTAATATGAGTTATGGCCATTTCAAATGTGATAAATTATTAACCGAATTGGTGATGAAGCAGTTTCCACCAGACTAGGAATAAGGGTCAGGTGAAGTGATGTGAGGTGAGGTGGGTATCAGACCCTTTGTCCAAGTGTAGCTCCTCCCATTTTCCCACTGTATATATATACTCCATTCTCATGTCTCTGTATCATTCTGTCTGAAGATGTAATATACGAAAGTACTTACTGTTCTGCCTTTGGTTTCTCCTGTGGTTACTCTGCAATTATATCTCACGGTGAAGTGAGCTTTCTGCACATATGGATACCACGTACGCCTTCAAATCCTTCCTGGATCTCAACCCTAGCCTTCCTCCCCACTGTCACGAATTTATGTCTTCACTTCTTGGAGCACATCGGGCAAAGGAGAGACTTACATTCCTCAAACGTTGCTTAGAGGAACATGTGCTGCCCAAATCACTCCTCCCCAACCGACTAGTCAACCTGGAGGGACAACCCTTTGGGGATCTCGAGATTACCACCTTAAGACGTTGCATCGCTGATACCAAAGAAGAAACTACAAACAAATTCCGGACTTCAAACAGCATCAAACAAGGCCTTCTCCACGTTCTCACGCCGGAAAACAACGAATAGTGTTTCCCTGGTTTTATACACAACTCACCGAGGAGTTGAGGGACGTGAAAAGGAAACACGGAAAGAAACTGCAAGACTTGATAGAAACCAGCTATTGGAACCGGCACAGAAATCCCGACTGCGTCATCAACTTATCATCTAAAGTGCTTGATAGTGATACCCTGTGTGCTCTCGGCTATGGACAATCATTCGCGTACTCAAAGAAAATAAACCCGGTACAAGTGGGAAAAAGCATGTATCAGTTAGAAAAACACTCGAACGAAAATAATGACATAATTCGCGGTATAGTGTACGGTGCGTCGTTTAAGAAAACCAACATTTCATTGCCTGCCCGTTTCGTTAAGGCATGGGAGAAGTTAAAAAGGGACGATTCCATACACATCACAACAGCTGATAAGAATAACGCTATTATTGTTATGGACAAAAGTGATTATAAAGAAAAAGTGTGCAGCCTACTTCAAGATAACAATACATATTGTAAAATTAAGAACAACCCGACTGAGAAAGTTAACAAGAACTATCACAAAGAACTAAGGAAATTGCTTTGGGGCAGAGATGATCTCATCAAGCAATTTTCGGTACAAAATGCATCTACCCCTTATTTGTATGGATTAATCAAAACACACAAGGAACACAACCCGGTTAGGCCCATCACAAGTTCGATAGGGTCAGTAACTTACAAACTCTCCAAATGGCTTGTATCGTTGTTATCGCCTTTGGTGGGGACTATCTCTGATTCTTTTGTAAAAAACAGTTAAGACTTCATAGAATAACGAAGATCTCTGAACATCCCATATCCTCACAGACTAGTAAGCTTTGATGTTAAATCACTGTTCACCAATGTTCCTGTAAATGATGTTTTGTCTTTCCTGCCAGATGTACTGGATGAAGAAATACAAGGAATCCCCAGTGCCAACATTGTTAAACTCATCAGTTTATGTGTAGAAAACTCATGTTTTGTTTTCGATGGAAAATATTATGGCCAAAAAATTTGGTATGGCGATGGGAAACCCACTTTCCCCAGTGTTAGCTAACATTTATATGGAATATTTTGAAAAACATCTATTACCCTCTGTCAAGAAAACAAATATAGTTTGGTTAAGATACGTAGATGATATCATGTGTTTCTGGCCCAACTCTCTACCCATAGAAGACTTTCTAACCAAACTGAATTCTCTAGTCCCATCCATCAAATTCACACAAGAAATTGAGGTAGACAACAAACTTCCCTTCCTTGATGTGGAAATCATAAGAGAAAATGGAGCTTTCAAGACTAAAGTTTACAGGAAATCAAATAACATACTGTCGTATGTACATTTCTACTCACACCACCATGTAAATGTTAAGAAGTCAGTATTCATATCCATGTACTTGAGAGCATACAGAATTTCAGACCCTGAATTTCTGGAAGAAGAATTTAGCAAAATTATGACAATAGGGGAAAATCTAAAAAATCCAACAAATGTTCTTAATCTCTGTCACAACATTGCAAGGAAACGCTTCCTTGAAGGTAAAGTTAAAAAAACAGATGATCAAAACAACCAGAAAATCATAGTCCTACCATTTCATGAAAACTTTTTAGAAGTTGTACCTCTCCTCAAGAAACTCGATGTTCATGTAGTTTTTAAATACGACAACACAGTTAAAAGAACACTGATCAAGAACAGCCCTGCGAGTAACTCAGGTGTTGTATAAAAGATTCCATGCAACATATGTAATAAATTCTATATAGGACAGACAGGGAAAGACTTAGATAAAAGGATAACACAACACAAGTATAGTGTTAGGACAGCTCAGCCAAGTAGTGGTTTATTCCAACACAAAGGCACTTATGACTATCACATTAACTGGGGAGGTGCCAAAGTTCTAGCTAAATCGTCAAACCTTCTTGAAAGAAATGTAATTGAGTCATGTCAAATCTCAGGCACATAATAAGATAATGTTAATATGAGTTATGGCCATTTCAAATGTGATAAATTATTAACCGAATTGGTGATGAGGCAGTTTCCACCAGACTAGGAATAAGGGTCAGGTGAGGTGATGTGAGGTGAGGTGGGTATCAGACCCTTTGTCCAAGTGTAGCTCCTCCCATTTTCCCACTGTATATATATACTCCATTCTCATGTCTCTGTATCATTCTGTCTGAAGATGTAATATACGAAAGTACTTACTGTTCCGCCTTTGGTTTCTCCTGTGGTTACTCTGCAATTATATCTCACGGTGAAGTGAGCTTTCTGCATATATATATATATATATATATATATATATATATATGAAGTGTCCTACTTTTTGGAAATTCAAAAATGGCCACCCTATGTAACAGTAACCAGGCCCAGATAAATAATATTCGACGAAAAATTATCAATATCTTTTGAAGGTTGGGTAAACTCTACCGACATTAATGCCAGCTGCAAGCCATAGCATTTCCTTACATTTCACGAATTATCTTCTTATAGAGGCCTGGTATTATCCCTCTGCATTGAAAATATGATTCAATATACGTTATAGAACATTACATAAATATTGCAATCATGATAAAACTTATTAAGATGAAATAAATAAGGCCTCTTTGTCCTGAAAACAATACTATGCTTCCACTCCCTCTGAAGCTGACCGCCATTAGACAACACAAATTAAAATAGTTTTAATCAGTATTCATTGTACTTTACCATTTACATTGTACTTTATGTTATGGTACCAGTGAGGGTGTTATGGTACCAGTGAGGGTGTTATGGTACCAATGAGAGTGTTATGGTACCAGTGAGGGTGTTATGGTACCAGTGAGGGTGTTATGGTACCAGTGAGAGTGTTATGGTACCAGTGATTGTGTTATGGTACCAGTGAGGGTGTTATGGTACCAGTGAGGGTGTTATGGTACCAGTGAGAGTGTTATGGTACCAGTGATTGTGTTATGGTACCAGTGAGGGTGTTATGGTGAGAGTGTTATGGTACCAGTGAGGGTGTTAGGGTACCAGTGAGAGTGTTAGGGTACCAGTGAGGGTGTTGTGGTACCAGTGAGGGTGTTATGGTACCAGTGAGAGTGTTATGGTACCAGTGAGGGTGTTATGGTACCAGTGAGAGTGTTATGGTGGCCTGTTGCTGGAAATTGGTTAAAAGCATCATTAACTTTAAGGTTACCATAAGACAAGTTGAGAATGTTGTGAGTATTAGAATCACTGAGATGATTTGTTTCCTGGGATAGTTTGGGGTAATTAGTAGCCTTCTAATTCACCCATTACAAATAATACCTTTTAGAATGTAATACTGGAGCAACTGATTCCTCCAAACTATTCCAAGCAACAGGACATTAATTTTTTTGTTCACCTGCTGTTCCTCTTTCTTGACGTTCTTTGAAGGAACAAAGGCACTCCAATGTACCACAAGTGTATAACACCTTTACCTTGGTGTTACATGCTTAATTCTCTTATATTGATATGTAATTGATGGTTGTAAATGACTTTTCATTCATTATTAATGCTATAAAAATCCTTGTCTGACATCTAATATAATACTAATATAGTATATAATTTAATTAAAGAATATAAACATAAGTTGATGAATTAGACTAACCGGTGTTGCAGAAGTTGATGGTTGCACATTGTTCATCATTATCTGGACACTTGACTGTCAGTTGAAGTTGAGGGAATTCTGGTAGGTTGAAGGGACACTTGTGGTCCAATATTTGTTTCTCCTCCTCCTCATCATTGTTAGTCGACAACTCCACCCAACACTCTCCTCCCTGAAATAATAATAACACACATCATTATTATATTAATCTGGTAATAGTTAGGTTAGGTTAGGATACTGTAGGTTAGATTAGGTTAGGTTAGGTTACTGCAGGTTAGGTTAGGTTTGATTAGGATTGGTTAGGTTAGGTTACTTTAGGCTAGGTTACGGCAGGTTAGATTAGGTTAGATCAGGTTTGGTTAGGTAAGGTTTGGTTAGGTTAAGTTAGGTTTTGTTAGGTTAGGGTTGGCTAGGCTAGGTTAGGTTAGGTCAGGTTATGGTAATAATTGTCATGATTTTATCTGTATGCATTGCTAATAAAGAGAACAACTGACCTTGTTGTTGAAATGTTTAGGTTGTTTTTCCCACTTGTAGTGGGTGAATGACAATGGGAAGGTGATCTTTTTGTTGGTGTTGTAGTACAGGTGATAACACCCTACACGAAGCTTGAAAAAGTCTTGAAGTGCCAGCTTGGTGATGACGTCTGGTCCTGTGATGGTTTTGACACTGGAATGATCATCTTCACTAGTACAGGAACACTTGATGTTGACTTGGTTATGAGGTCCGGTAATGTGATCAATGTCGAGTCTTGCCAGAGTTTGTTTATTTTCTTGATTTATGATGTGGAGACTTGTCCCCCACGTGGTATTATCATCAGGTGGAGGCAGCAACTGCAAGCGAGCCTCCAGGACACCTTCACCGATTTTGTTCATCTCTAATGGTTGTTGAGACACCATGGATGACTGGTTGTAGGCGGGACATTCTGGTGAGAGAGGAAAGTTGTTAGTGATGACTGTGTTGTTTCTCTCTCTCTCTCTCTCTCTCTCTCTCTCTCTCTCTCTCTCTCTCTCTCTCTCTCTCAAGGGTAATAGTGGATTATTATTTATATCAACTTTTCTGCTCCATCTCTCCATTCTTCTCTCTCTCTCATTTCCTCCATTCTTCTCTCCTTCCCTCCTTCATTCCCTCCCTCCCTCCTTCCTTCCTTCCCTATCTCATTCTCTCCATTCTTCTCTTCTTACCTCCTTCCTTCCTTCCATCCTTTACTCCTCTATATTCTTCTATTATTTCCTCCTTCCTTCCTTTCTTCCTTTACTCCTCTCCATTCTTCTCTCATTCCCTCCTTCCTTCCTTTATTCTTTCTCTCATTCCTTCCTTCCTTCCATCCTTTACTCCTTCTCTCCATTCTTCTCTCCTTCCCTCCCTCCTTCTTCCATTCTTTTCTCCTTCCCTCCTTCATTCTCTCCCTCCTTCCTTCATTCCCTATCTCCCTCTCTCCATTCTTCTCCTCTATCTTCCTTCCTTCCTTCCCTATCTCCTCTCTATTCTTCTCCTCTATCTTTCCTCCTTCCTCCATTCTTTTTCCTTCCCTCCTTCATTCCATCCCTCCTCCCTTCCTTCCCTATCTCCTTCCCTTCTCTCCTACCTTCCCTATCTCCTGTACATTCATCTCTTCTTTCCTCCTTCCTTCCTTTCTTCCTTTACACCTCTCCATTCTTCTCTCATTCCCTCCTTCCTTCCTTTCATTCCTTCCTTCCTTCCTTCCCTATCTCCTTCTCTCTATTCTTCTATTCATTCTTCCCTCCTTCCTTCCTTCCCTATCTCCTCTCCATTCTTCTCTTATTTCCTTCCTTTCCTATCTCCTTCTCTCTATTCTTCTATTCATTCCTCCCTCCTTCCTTCCTTCCCTATCTCCTTCTCTCTATTCTTCTATTCTTTCCTCCTTCCTTCTTTCTTCCTTTACTCCTTTTCTCCATTCTTCTCTCATTTCCTCCTTCCTTCCTTTCTTTCTTTACTCCTTCTCTCCATCCTTCTCTCATTCCCTCCTTCCTTCCTTTCTTCCATTACTCCTTCTCTCCATTCTTCTCTCCGTTCCTCCTTCTTTTTCTCCTCCATACTCTACCCTTGTACTTTCTCTTCTCATTATCCCTCTAACTCTTTCTTCTCTTGTCTCCCTTCCATTTTCTTCTCCTCCTTCATACTTTACCTTCCTTTCCCTCTCATTTCCTTTATTTCATCTCCTCCATACACAATCTATTCTTCTCTTTTCCTTCTCCTCCTTCATACTTTACTTTCGTTTCCTTCTTATTTCCTTTACTTCACCTCCTCAATACACAATCTATTCTTCTCTTTTCTTTCTCCTCCTTCATACTTTACTTTCGTTTCCGTCTTATACCCTTTACTTCACCTCCTCCATACACCATCTTTTCTTCTCTTTTCCTTCTCTTCCTTCATACTCTGTCCTTTCCTGTCTCTTATACATTAGAGCACCTTGATTCCTCCAAAGTATGCCAGGAAACAGCAGGACCATATCAAAAGAAGTAATGGTTATCTGTTGTTTGGAATAGTTTGGAGGAATTAGTGGCTCCAGATTTACCACCAACGCTGTATGTAGTAACCCATTAACTTAGGTGACAATATTTGTGGGTAATTCTAATATTGGGTAATTTGAATAATTTTGGGTAATTTTAATCAACATTGTCTCAATGGTATTTGTCTAATTGTACAGTTCATTGTTTGGTTATTATACATTAAACACTATATGGTTATTACAACAATATTTATCACAACACTGTCACACACACTCACACACACACACACACACACACACACTTATTCCCTCCTCTCTCTTTTTTGCACACACACACACACACACACACACACACACATTTATTCCTCCTTCTCTCTTTCTTACACACACACACATCCTTCTTCCTTCCTCTCTCCTTTTTGTACACACACACACATAGTAACAAACAATAATAACCAAACTTACCAGTACGTATACCAGCATCAACAGGTGGTGTGAGAGCCAACACCATCACCACCATCATCATCAGTATTACACTCCGTCCACACATGATGTCTGTAATATAACAATAATAATAACCTCTGTACACACACACACACCCTATCAATCTACACAAACACACATACACATACACACACTTTATCATTGTACACACACACACTACTCTATCATTGTACACACACACACACACACACACGGCGCTCGTCTGGGCAGCCAGGGTCAGCTTCTTGACCCCTCACACCTCATCTACCTTCATCTACAAGTGCCGCACATTAAGAAGAATACTAAACAATCAAAATGAGGCCCAACAATCTGTCAACCAATCAACACACTGGCTTGAAGATAATCCGTTACTCCCTGCCACTACTAAACTCACTCAAACCAGGAGCTAGCTACCCACCATCTGCCGTAATAGGTCACCTGAAAGCTATTGGCCTATTTCACAATAGAAGTCGCAAACAGGGGAAAAACCGACAGAAAAAGATTCGTGTAATCAGCAGTACAAAAAAGAGGAAAACGCCTAGTGTTGTGAAAGTGATAGAAGTGATAGAAGTTCAACGCCTCTGGTATGACCTCCCCTCTGTGTTTCTATCCAACGTGACCTCACTATGTAACAAATTTGACGAACTGGTGAATACAGTGAACACGATCAGCGCTGATATAGTTTGTGTTATGGAAGCCTGGTAAGTTATATCAGTGTTGTGTTCCATTGAAAACTATGACCTGTTCCACTGTCTTAGAACCCAAAAACGAGGAGGTGGACTTGTGATGTTTACACACACAAAGTTCAAAGCCGAGCACCTGAACGTTGCAACCCCCAGGAAACTTGAGGTCATGTGGGTAAGATTAACACCACCATGTCACCCTCGCCACACTGCCTCCATCATTTGTGGTTTGGTGTATTACCCCACACGTGCACCCACCCATGCCCTGCTCGTCGACCACATCATCGACACCTGTGACACCCTACAGGCAAGATATCAATCTTCCAAAATGATTATATGTGGTGAGTTCAACCAACTAGATACCAAAGAAATAGAAGACCAACTGAACATCACCCAGATTGTCAACTTTCCCACCCACGAGCAAAACACCCTAGACCTCAATATCACTGACCTGGCAGACCAGTATCTACCACCTCAACCACTTCCACCCGTGGTAAGAAGCAACCATCTCTCCATGTTTTGGGCCCCTGCCACTACCACCTCCCACCACCAAGATGACCATACCACCAAGATATGTAGACCTACACCTGACTCTGCTATCAGACAGTTTGGACAGTGGCTGCTACAGTACCCGTGGACTGAGGTACTAACTGTTAGTGACGTTGACAGGAAGTGGGAGAATTACCAAACTACTATCACTCAGGCCTACTACCACTTCTTTCCTACCATGGATAACACCACAGATTAAGAGGCTGATGGAACAGCACAACAAGGCGTTCTATAATGACAGGAGGAGGTATAACACCCGCTGCACAGCAAGATCATCACAGAAATTAAAGCTGCCAAGGTGTACTACCCAACAAAAATTCACCACCTTAAACAAACCAACATCAATCAGTGGTACAACAAATTAAAGGACCTGTGTGGGATGGTGAAAAAGTCACATTATTGGTAAAGTGGAACCAGCAGAGCTGGATTGCTATAGAACACACCCCTTCTCCAGCCCAGGCCCAGTATAGACTTATTCTGGGCTAGAAGGGTCTATTCCGTGAAGATCATCAGAAGTAAATATAAATTCAAATCTGGCGATGTACTGATGTGGGAGCCACCTGGTGGGGGCCTCTAGAGGTAGTGATCCGCTTGGGCCAGCAGGGGCAGCCGCTCGGTCACTCGTTCGCGGAACACGTCCCTGGTAACATCAACGCTCCTCTCCGCTTTGCTATGGCAATGTGTTGTCCGTGTTCCTGCTAATGTTTCCTTTTGTCTGTGTCTAGTGGCTTGCCTGCTCTGCAGATGTGTGTGTGTGTGTGTGTGTGTGTGTGCGTCGGGGCTTCCGTTTTGGGGCAGTTGTTCTCTTTTCCCCTCGGGGCTTGGGTCTGTTTTCCCTCCTTCCCTCTCGAGTCTGACTATAAAGACAACTATATATGAATAATTACTTTATATATATATATATATATATATATATATATATATATATATATATATATATATATATATATATATATATATATATATATATATATATATATATATATATATATATATATATATATATATATATATATATATATATATATATAAAAAATACAATATTAGTAAATAATTTCCAAAGATTCTGTTGCATAAAATCTTTTGAGAATTTTTACAAATACATTATTTCTACAATTACAATCCCCCGCTCTGGTCCAGGGGGCGTTCCCGCTCTTCATTCTGGGGTTGAATGCCTCCTCCTCACCTCCCACCGACCGCATCGCATGCATAGCAATCCAGCTGTGCTGATTCCACTTTCCTAATAATAGTGCATTTGTCGCGGCTTCCAGCCGCTTAAATTGTATTTATTGGTTTGTGGAACCAGTACAGCTTTTACTGTCACACCCACCTCCCGATGCGGCAGACATTCTCCTTCAGTTCTCATTTGAGTGATCGAGCGGCTGCCCCCGCTGGCCCAAGCGGGTCACTACCTCTAGAGGCCACCACCAGGTGGCTCCCATATCAGTACATCGCCAGATTTGAATATATATTTACTTCTGATGATCTTCACGGAATAGACCCTTCTAGCCCAGAATAAGCCTATATGGGGCCTGGGCTGGAGAAGGGGTGTGTTCTATAGCAATCCAGCTGTGTTGGTTCCACAAACCAATAAATACAATTTAAGCGGCTGGAAGCTGTGACAAATGCACTATTCTAGTCCCTGTGTTGACGGACATACCAGCCACGAAGCAGCTAATCTCATCAATGACCATTTCGCCAGGATCTGTCAAACCCTGCCCAGACTGGACTCAGCCCAATTACCAGCTTACCTACCCTCCATCCCTCCCCTACGCGTTAATGAGCACGAGGTCTACTATAAGCTTTTAAGCTTTAAGCTCAAGCGCTCCACTACCCGTATTGACCTTCCCGTTAAATTGTACCGTGAGCTTGCTGTTGAGCTTGTAAAACCCATTTGTTCAATAATTAATACATCACTTAGTCAGAGTAAATGCCCACAGGATTGGAAGACAGCTTATGTTACTCCAATACCAAAAGTTTCAAAACCCGAGTCACTTGATCAATTAAGACCCATTGCCATAACCCCCCTCCCGAGCCTATTATGTGAAAGCTTTGTGTTCGACTGGGTTTCAGCCAACATCTCAAATGTAATTGACCCCCAACAATTTGGAAATATGAAGTCATCATCAACCACCCATTGTCTCATAAGCCTGCTACACTTTATATACAGTAATCTGGAAAAAAGAAAGACCTCAGTTGCCCTTGCATTCATAGATTTCAGAAAGGCTTTTGATCTAGTAGACCATAATGTAATACTAAGGAAAGCTCTTGATATTGGAGTGAAGCCCAGTCTAGTGGCATGGCTGGCAAACTTCCTGTGTGACAGACGTCAGGCAGTGCGTCACCAGGGTGCAGTGTCTAAACACCATCATCTCTCGTGTGGTGTGCCCCAGGGGACCAGGATGGGACCCCTGTGCTTCCTCATCCTAATCAGTGACGCCTTAACCGATACAATTTTTCGCTGGAAATATGTGGATGATTCAACCGTTGGGACAGTAATTAACAACTTGTCTCCTGACTACCACCTCTTGCAACAACACCTCACCAACCTCCAAACGTGGACCAACAACAACAACATCTCCATCAACCACGGCACGACAGTAGTGATGTAATTTCACACGGCTACCACACCACCACCACCACCACCACCAGTGATAACACTAGGACACCACCAACTACAAGTAGTGGACACCACCAAGCTATTAGGTGTCATGCTGGATGACAAACTGAACTGTAAAAGTCATATCAGCACCATCATCCAGTCAGCCACATACCACCTGCATATACGAAGACGACTCAAGTCCCTAGGCACACCACAAAAGGAGCTGGTAGGAATCCACAACACCTTCATCATCCCCAAGCTGACATACGCCTCCTCCGCCTGGTCTTCATCCATCAACCAGGCACAGAGGCAGCAGCTGGAGGGGGTACAAAAGAGGGCATGTCGTATAATTCTGGGTAGGGCATACACCACCTACAAACAAGCCCTGGATACCCTCAGAATACCATCTCTTGTCACCAGACACCAGCAGCTCCTCGGGGACTTCAGCAAACAGTTGCTAATCCACCCATGTCATAGAGACCTCCTCCCACCCACCATTACCAAACCCCACCACGTCCGTCACTACAACCTACTCAAACCCATCAGAGCTAGGACAGACATATATAAAAATAGTCCCATCCCCACAATGGTCTCTCTAATAAACCAAAAGCACTTGTAAATATTTGCACTATGTCCATGTGTGAGTGAACATGCGTGATTGTAATTGTGTACGTCTGTGTGTTGGTTTGTGTGAATGAATATTATGTGAGTATGTGCGAGAATGTATTTGTGTATGTCTGTTCATTCATTTATATGTATCTATAAAATATCACCTATTTCCATCACCATTTTATAATGTATATTTTCAGCCCTTGGCTGCCTGTATCAAATAAACCTTTTTTTTTATTATTATTATTATTATTATTATTATTATTATTACTATTATTATTATTATTACACACACACTACCCTATAACTGTATACACACACACACCCCATCAATCTACACACACACACACACACACACTACCCTATCATTGTACACACACATGATGTCTGTAATATAACAATAATAATAACACTGGGTCCATTCCACAGTGGTATTCGTTTGTTACCTTCCTAACCAACCACACTTCTAAGGCTTCATTATTTTTGTGTTAATTCCACAGTGGTATTGGTTTGTTACCTTCCTAACCAACCACACTTGTAAGGCTTCATTATTTTAGGGTTGATTCCACAGTGGTATTCGTTTGTTAGTTTCCTAACCAACCACACTTGTAAGGCTTCATTATTTTAGGGTTGATTCCACAGTGGTATTCGTTCGTTAGTTTCCTAACCAACCACACTTGTGAAGCTTCATTATTTTAGGGTTGCTTCCACAGTGGTATTGGTTTGTAAGCTTCCTAACCAACCACACTTGCAAGGCTTCATAATCATCCAAAAGCTGAGTATCCACATTCACAAAATTTATCCGACAGTTAGATAATGATGATCACTGTATAGTTTACTCACCAAATTCATTAAATGATTCTCCCAGAAGTCATTTATATGGTTAACATTCTTTCGTTTGCGTGCTTACAAACCAATACCAACCACTGTGGAATTGACCAACTGTGTGTAGTTTACAATAATGTGATTGGTGTTGGTGTTGTAATATTATTTGTTGTGTAGTAAATACAGACATGAATGTGTGCGGGGGGGTTTAGGGGAATGCGGGGGGGGGGGGCTTAGTGGGGTGAGGGAATAGGGGGACAGGCTTGAGAGGGGGTTGTGTGTGTTTTAGGGGCTATTGGGGGATACTAAGAGCTTTAGTGGGGTGCAGGAATCGGGGGACAGGCTTAGGAGGGGGGGTTGTGTGTGTTTAGGGGGCTGTAGGGGGGTGCGAAGGGGGTTTAGTGGGGTGCAGGAATAGGGGGACAGGCTTAGGGGTGGGTTGTGTGTGTTTAGAGGGATGCAGGGGGATTAGGGGGGTGCAGGAATAGGCATAGGGGGGGGGGGTTATGGGTCATTGTACAGAGGTCTACCTACCATGGAGATAACAGTAGGTCATGTGTGTGTGTGTGTGTTGTCTCTGTCTGTGTATGTGTGTCTGTGTGTGTGTGTGTGTGTCTGAGTGTGTGTGTCTGTGTGTGTGTTGTGTGTGTGTGTTGAGAGTGATAATGGCTAGGAATAAGAACACATGGACCAGTGAATAGGTCATGTTGTGTTATGTCTGTGTGTGTCTGTCTGTGTGGGTGTGTGTGTCAGTGTGTGCGTCTGTGTGTGTTACTTACCTTTCCTTTGTGACCACCAGGCCACAGATAGAGTTCTCCAGTGGGACTTTCACCCGTTGTTTCAGATGTCCAGCCAGACCCTGAGGACTGTACATATAAAGGTTAGGTTAGGTTATGTTAGGTTAGGTTAGGACTGTACATATTTTTGAAGGTGTATATTAATCTTGGAAACATGTACTGTGTTTCAGATGTCCCTGAGGACTGTACATATAAAGGTGTATATTAATATAGTAATATTAATATTATCATGTAATGTCAGATTCATCAACAACCAATTAATTACTAATTATATTGTGGTCACAGATCAAAACCAGGGATGAATGGGAGTCATCCATGTACAAATTATCCTACCACCTCGATCAGATCCCCCCCCCCTCCACAAACACACGCGCACGCACGTGCATGCAAGCACGAACACACACGCATGCATGCACGCACAGGCACGCACAAACGCACGCGCATGCACGCATGCACGGACACACTTGAATGCATGCACGTACACATACACGTGCACACGTACGCAAGCACAGACACGCACGTACGCAAGCACACGGACGCAAGCACACGGATGCACGCACACAGGCATGTTCCGGTTAAACCTACATTTAAGAGGCTACATATAATCACTTATACTCACTTACAAGAGTGAGTCACACATCGCATGATGCCGTGAAACTGCTAGCGTAGGCTTGGATACAAACCCTAGCTTACTGTGGGAACCATTAACACGTTAGCAGATAGTGACGACATAGGTCATGTGACCTACCAAGCGATGCCTTGTTCCCGCTCCTTCAGCCTCAGTTAGCTATTGATAACCATACACTCAACAAGGTTACCTTAGCATATAATCTCTCTCTATAAAGTTAGCTCAAGTGTAACCTAACCCCAACATATTGTGAAACTGTACTCACTCGGGTTATCAATAAATTGTGTAAACTACAGAAGCTTGCTACCTCTCCTACACCATATAATTATAGAAAACCTTATAATTAAAATCAAACTCCGAAGAGACGCCAAAGACAAAGACTACTAAAAAGACTAAGACCACGAACCAGTCGCCAGCTACACATCATCACTCACCATCAATTATCACGTGTCTGGAGTAAGTAAGGTCAGGCACACGCACGCATGCCCGCACACAACTCTAACTCTCTCTCTCTCTCTCTCTCTCTCTCTCTCTCTCTCATGAAACAACAACATCAACTTGCTGTTCACTAATCTATACAACTTAGTAAAAATGTTCACACCATGATAAGTAAAGGTTGAGTTACTTATTACTACTGTCACCATTCTTTGTGTATGTATGTTTGTGTGTTAATACATATGTGTGTATGCTATTAGGTAACGTATGTGTGTGTGTATGTGTGTGTTCATACTATAATAAGTAAGGCAACGTTGATTCATTGCAGTTGCCAGATTTTGCACATTGTTATATTTTACATTAAATTATATTGAATGAAATATAACATTATAATGGTAATACAAGATGGTAGTGCTTCCTTGTTACATATATTAATAAATAAATAAACAGATAGCCAGGAAGTTAAAGGGGAGTAGTACAGTGTTGGTAAATCTGGAGCAACTGATTCCTCCACACTATTCCAAGCAACAGAACACCATTATTAATGTTAATGTGGTTCTGTTTCCTGGTATACTTCAGAGGTATGAAAGTGCTCCAATGAACCATAAATATATTACACCTTTAATTGGTCTTGGTCCAGAACAACAACATTATTACTA
>JAWQEG010002142.1:40000-75440 GCA_033782935.1 Petrolisthes cinctipes | reverse complement strand
GACATGAACGGGGATGATGAGTTTGTTATCTTCCTACCCTTGTTGACCTTTGGACGATGGAGGGGGAGGGGGGGTGTTGTTGGGGGGAGGGGGGTGTTGGGGAGGGGGGGGGGTCCTGGTGCCATGTAGAAGCGTTTGGTGTTAACTGAAGCATACGGTGTTGTGTACATTTATCTGAGGATGTAGGAAGATCGTCCTAGGCTTGTAAGACCCTGTAAGACGAGGGGGAAGGTGATGGTACAAGCACGAGGGAAATACAGAAGGAAAGGGAAGGGAAGGAAGGGGCCGAAGGGGGGCCAAAACCCTTGAAAGTATTGCACACGTCACTACAGTTAATAATTATGTATTCTTGATTATACTTTGTTAACGTTCACTTTGTATTCCTCCAAACTATATAATTATGTCATAAAACAAACTCCTTAGAAGAAATATAGTCTTGTTACACAGTTTGGAGGATTCAGTAGGATTATCAATTTACCGACTTACCACTCCTTCCTCCTACTCCTATTCCACCATCAACTTTACAACCACCACCATTTCCATATCTTCTCCTCCTCCTCCTACTACTACTACTACTACTCCCACACCACCATCAACAACAACAACATCATCACCTTTTCCTCATCCTTCTTCTACTCTACACCACTTGTTGTCAGACGTGTGAGGATGCAGTGTACCATAAGACACGATAAGTACAGCTCTAGACTTTCTAACTAACCCAATCCCAGAGAATTACATGAATCTGTTTTGATCTCTCTTTCATTTGTGATCCTCCCCTCTGTCCCTTACACTCCATCTCCCCTCTCTCCCTTTCTCTCTCTCTCTCTCTCTCTCTCTCTCTCTCTCTCTCTCTCTCTCTCTCTCTCTCTCTCTCTCTCTCTCACTCTCTCTCTCTCTCTCTCTCTCTCTCTCTCTCTCTCTCTCTCATCCTCCCAAACTCCCTTCCTCTCTTTCCTGTGCTTCTTCTCCCCCCTTCCACTCTCCCTCTCTATCGTTTGCCTCATCCCCACCTTCCTCCTTTCCCTCCGTCCAAGTTGGTGTGAGGGAATTGGTTCTCCATTGGTTCAATCAACTGCCTGGATTTCTTGCCGTCCTTCACCTGCCTGCACTGATGCCTTCCTTGGCTGACTGGAGGGGGAGGAGGGCAAGAAGAAAGAGAGGAGAGAGAGAGAGAGAGAGAGAGAGAGAGAGAGAGGAGAGAGAGAGAGAGAGAGAGAGAGAGAGAGAGAGAGAGAGAGAGAGAGAGAGAGAGAGAGAGAGAGAGAGAGAGAGAGAGAGAGAGAGAGAGAGAGAGAGAGACAGAGAGAGAGATAGAGAGAGACAGAGAGAGAGATAGAGAGGGGGGGGAGAGGAAGGGAGAAGAGGGTAAAGAGACAGAGAGAGAGAGAGAGAGAGGGGGGGGGGAAGAAAGAAAGGAAGGGAGAAGAGGGTAGTGACGGGGAGATAGAAGGGGGAAGATGTAAGGAGGGGTGGTAGGGGTATACATGTAGGTAGAGAGAAGGTAAATGCAGGAGGAAAGAATCGAAGGAGAGGAACCAAGAAAGGAAGGGCTTGGATGGGTGAGGATGCAAAGGGGGAAGGAATGAAGAGAGGAGAGATAGAAAGGTAGGTGGGGAGAAAGGAAGCGAGATCTAGAAGGGGAAGAGAGAAAGAGAGGAGAGAAACAAGGGATATGCCAATTGAAAGGGAGGAAGGAAGAAGTAAGAAGGGAAGGAGGGCAAGTGGGAAGGAGGCGACGGGGAGACAAAGGGGAATAAAGTTAAAATAGCATTAAGGATTCATAACACATGAGATTAACTCCTGAGCTGTAATGAATTCTATGCTTTGATTAAAGATGGGACGAGTATAATATAACACATGGCTAACTTATCTTTTATCTTGTGGGGAAACAGGGAACAGGGGAAAGGGATATGTAGGGAGACAGTGAGGCAAGGAATCAAAGGGAGAAGAAGGAAGGGAGGCGGGGAACGAAATGCCCGAAAGGGAGAAAATGAGGGAAGGGGGACAGAGGGAGAAAAATGAAGGAAAGGGGGACAGAGGGAGAAAGTGGAGGAAAGGGGAACAGATGGAGAAGTGAAGGGGAAAGGGGGACAGAGGGAGAAAATGAAGGGAAGGGGGACAGAGGAGAAAATGAAGGGAAAGGGGGACAGAGGGAGAAAATGAAGGAAAGGGGGACAGAGGGAGAAAGTGGAGGGAAAGGGGGACAGAGGGAGAGATGATGAGGTGGGGGGGGGGGACAAGGGCAGGGGCAGGCAGGAAAGGGGACACAGGCAAAGGGGTCTAAGTGAGAGTTTGTCTAGGCTTTGGTGTAGAGTTACCGGCAAAAGTCTGTCTCCCCCCCGCCCATTCCAAACTGAGACAGGGAAGAGTTCTTGAAGCAGTAATGGAATATCCAATTGTATTTACTCGTGTATGTAGGAACTCGAAATACAAGCACCATTTTCCCTCAAACATAAGGTTATGAAATACCGAGGGAAAGGATGAGGGGTGGAGGATGTACAGGTAATAGTATGTATGTATGTATGTATGTCAGTATGTATGTGAGTGCATGTGTAAGTCCGTCTGTCTACATTCTCGGACACTCAACAGGTAAAAAGGAAGCCATTTGACGTTATCTAATGAGAACATTGCACACAGCCCCTCACTGGCTGCTATCACTCTACGCTTGGATAACTCATGTCCAGCACGAATAGAGGGTTTTTTTAGACCAAGGGCGTATCAACCAACATGATGAAAGGGCTCTTATGTCCTGTGTACGGAATATATATATATATATATTATATATATATATATATATATATATATATATATATATATATATATATATATATATATATATATATATATATATATATATATATATATATATATATATATTATATTCTGTGCAGGATTATAGCATTTAATAATCGCCGAGGAAGTCTGTTTTGAACTATACCTTGGAGGAAATCAATGACCCTTAATTCACCAACTAAGTATTATCACCTTTACTATATGACAAGACGTGGCCGTGTGGTTGAAATACCGTGATTGTAACTCAGTGGTCAGATATTCCAATTCTCTCAGTTATAAGGGATGAAGTCCAATGCACATGTCAGCAGTGTTGAGTTGGTGTATATGACTACCAAGGATCATAACACACCCTCACAACAGCTTACAGGGACCAATACATTATATTACAGTATTACAAACATTACACACACACACACACACACACACACACACACACACACATCACATCACATCAGTTTGATTTCCACTACTACTCTTCCGTTAAATGGTATGCAATTAAAGCACAACAGACAGCTTATCACATGTCATTTGCTGGCCTGAGTACACAATAGCCAGCCTCATTAATTCAGAGCCTATCATGAGTGTCAGATCTGCAGTAGAGAGAAGGCATAGAGTGAGAGGAGGAGGCTGGGAGGTACAGAGAAGCATGGAGGTAGAGTGAGGGGAGGAGGGGTGTAGGTAGAGTGAGAGGAGGAGGCTGGGAGGTACAGAGAAGGATGGAGGTAGAGTGAGCGGAGGAGGGGTGTAGGTAGAGTGAGAGGAGGAGGCTGGGAGGTAGAGTGAAGGATGAAGGTAGAGTGAGGGGAGGAGGGGTGGAGGTAGAGTGAGAGGAGGAGGCTGGGAGGTAGAGTGAAGGGGGAGGTTGATTGAAGGGTTGAGGTAGAGTGTAAGGTGGATGCCTACGTAGTTTTGTACACACACCACTAATTAGCTTTAGCTCTCTCTCTCTCTCTCTCTCTCTCTCTCTCTCTCTCTCTCTCTCTCTCTCTCTCTCTCTCTCTCTCTCTCTCTCTCTCTCTCTCTCTCATACAGTCATACACTCACATATATATATATATATATATATATATATATATATATATATATATATATATATATATATATATATATATATATATATATATATATATATATATATATATATATATATATATATACATATATACACTTTATTGTAAGAGGTGAATCAAGGTTAGTCCTACTTACATTCGGATGTCCTCCACAGCAGCTGAAAGATCCTCATCCGTGTAGTTTCTTCTTTGGGGTTTGCTGTCCTCCTTTTTCTTTCTTAGACAGTGTTCCTTTTTCTTCGTTAGGCCCGTGATGTCTCCTTTCCTTTTATTCACTGCCTTCCGGTCCCTGCTGCTGCCGCTGCTGCTGTCAGATCTCTTATTGGGTGCCATTATCCTATAGGATTGCTATTCTAGTTCATGCACCTAGAAAATAATTATATGTTAGTCCAAGCATGCAAAGATAAAGATAAATGTATATTTTGATTGTATAATACACTGGGCATTCCATCCCTAATGTAGGCCTACATGTACCATAGGGATGAAGTGCACAGTGCAAGGGTCCTATCAGGAATTGATGCTCGTGCTATTTGGCGTGAAGTACGTGCTCCCCATGTGTACGTACGTGCTATATGGATTCAGATGTGTTGTACGTGCGTACTACTCATATTCCCTGTACGTACGTGGGTGTTTCTAGGTACACGCAATGCGTACTGTCTGGGAGAAGGTGCGTTCTCCTAATGTGTACGCGCGTGCTATTTAGGAAATTAGGATCATCATATGTACGCGTGTGCTATTTAGGATCATCATATGTACGCGTGTGCTATTTAGGATCATCATATGTACGCGTGTGCTATTTAGGATCATCATATGTACGCGTGTGCTATTTAGGATCATCATATGTACGCGTGTGCTATTTAGGATCATCATATGTACGCGTGTGCTATTTAGGATCATCATATGTACGCGTGTGCTATTTAGGATCATCATATGTACGCGTGTGCTATTTAGGATCATCATATGTACGCGTGTGCTATTTAGGATCATCATATGTACGCGTGTGCTATTTAGGATCATCATATGTACGCGTGTGCTATTTAGGATCATCATATGTACGCGTGTGCTATTTAGGATCATCATATGTACGCGTGTGCTATTTAGGATCATCATATGTACGCGTGTGCTATTTAGGATCATCATATGTACGCGTGTGCTATTTAGGATCATCATATGTACGCGTGTGCTATTTAGGATCATCATATGTACGCGTGTGCTATTTAGGATCATCATATGTACGCGTGTGCTATTTAGGATCATCATATGTACGCGTGTGCTATTTAGGATCATCATATTTACGAGTGTGCTATTTATATGTACACACGTGCTATTTAGGATCATGATGTTGGACCACCTCTTCCTCAGTTTTAAACAATTTACTACAATCCCAACACTTGAATAGTTTTACTTCTAAATAGGTTTCAGAGTCCATGATGATTATACCACCGAGAAAGCACTTGCCTACCCGGTAATTCTTACTACAGTGAATAAATATTTGTTTGTCTTTTAATATAAATCTCCAACCAGAGGCACCTAATTATAGACTACTATATCTGAGAGTTTTCCAAAGCAATTAATGATAAATGTTTTGCTCTTCATACATGTAATACACTCAATACACTCTCCTTCATAACTTTACACAAATGATTACCTCTTTGAACATTCATCCTTAGGTGAGTGTAATTATGTTTTTGTTTATTTACAAGGCATGAGAAGTCCTTTATATTTACCGTACAGAGGTGCACATTATTACAGTTCAACAACAGAGCTGTAACTTCTGTTGGAACTTGTTGGGAGTTGGAAAGCGGGATTCTGCGGCAAAAACAGCTGATGATGTAAACAGACGGTGTTGCCACTCACTCTCTCTTTTTTTTTTTTTTTTTTAATTAAGGTAAATAAAAGAAAACAATATGACCTCTATGTCTTTATTATTCTGTTAATCCATTTTTTCAATCCATGTACAATGTAGAGAGTCAAATATATATTTTTTATCTATTCATGTATCAAATGTGATGAAATATTTTTGTACAGCTGCTGGCATCCTATATGGCGGACTGCTGTGTGATTGGCTGGAAGGCCACGAGAAGGATGAGGCGGGGCTGAGGCGACTGACATGGGTTACAGAACGCGAATATACATTAGATTAGAATGTCAATCGCAAGACACCTTGTGAAAAGTCATAACCTCTACGGTCGGCCCCATCCATGTTTCACTTACCCTCATTCTGACTCTTTATCCCCTTCTCCCTGTCCCTCCTTTCCTTCTATTTCCTTCCTTCTCTCTGTCCATCTCTCTGTCCTCTCCTATTTCCTTCCTTCTCTCTGTCCATCTCTCTATTCCCTCCTCTCTGTCCATCTCTCTATTCCCTCCTCTCTGTCCATCTCTCTATTCCCTCCTTTCCTTCTCTCTGTCCATCACTCTATCCTCTCCTTCTCTCTGTCCATTTCTCTATCTCCTCCTTTCTGTCCATTTCTCTATCCCCTCCTTTCCTTCTCTCTATCCCCTCCTTTCCATCTCTCTATCCCCTCCTTTCCTTCTCTCTATCCCCTCCTTTCCTTCTCTCTGTCCATCTCTCTATCCCCTCCTTTCCTTCTCTCTGCCAGGCGTCAGTGTTGCAAACGGGAGCTCGCTTGCTACCCCACTCAAAACAGGCACATTTTCGCTAGCCAGACGCCTCCTTGGTCTAGCAGGGAATGTCTCGAAATTTTTGGAGGCAACTGTAAAAACAAACAATAATTCTGCACTCTTAAAAATATCGTAACGTAATTTCGTACCACCAGTGGCGGCTGGTGGCGGGTTTATCAAACAAGGCTGGCTTCTGTAATAATAATAATAATAATAATAATAATTGTAATAATACATTACACATACTGTACATATAACAGGCCTTCATCTCCATGCAGGAGGTAGCCCCCATCACGTTGCACACCCTTCCAAACAAAATGCCCAAACATAGAACTATCCTCCCCCCCCCACACACACACACACATACATTCTACATCTCAACCCCCCAATCCCTGTTGGAGGAGGGAGCAGCCCCCCACCACACAACCACATCTCCTTTTGGGACTACAAGGGGTACAGTCATGTTTACATCCATACTAAGGCCCGACAGCCGTCGCACATCCCAAGAGGATAACGACATCATTGTTGCAACAGCCAAAAGACAGCCTTTGAGTAATGCAGTAGCAATGAGACAGATGACAGGAATTCAAGTTGGAATACAGACTTATAGAAAACGACTGCATGAAGCTGGTATTCACCACCGAAGACCTGCAACCAAGCCAATGTTAACAGAAAAACACAAAGAAGAAAGACTTGGGTTCGCTCTACAGTACTATCCAATGGATTTCTCATTCTGGAGCAGTGTAATATTTTGTGACGAAAAGACCTTTTCTTCTGACGACCATGGAGAACTTCACTGCTGGCGTCCAAACAATACTAGGTAGGCTAAGGCCTTATTATAAACTTTATGTAAGCAAATTATCACTCACTGACAGTAGTAGCCTAGCTAGTATAATGCAATGTGCATTTTGAGTAATTTATCAAAAGAATATTAATTATCCTCACCCTAGCCATTATCTTAATTTCTTACGTCCCCATCTTTATAGTCCTGGGATGTATTAACTGAGCTGTGTATGTGTGTGTGTGTGTCAGGCAGAAAAGAGAGAATAATGTGTAAGGTGCATGAAATAAATGGTTGGTTAAATTATGCAATCGAATACAAAAATTATGTATATTTTGATATTGTTTACGTTTCTATCATTGTTATTATGGTGATTATGGTGATGTCTTCCTATACCCTGCTACTTATTTGTTTTCAAGGTTTGAGACCAAGAACATCCAGCCAACGAGGCAAAGTGGCTGAATTACAGCTGGGCTATGGGGGTGGATGGCTGCATGTGGACCTGGGGACCTTGTGGTTATAGATGAGCATCTCAACAATCTCCAATATATATAGATCCTGGAATAGATAATGATCCCTTCAGTGCGGGCATTATTGATACCAGAGCCTGATCCTATTTACATCGCCATGGACAACTACCCTGTCCACTCTGCAGCCATAGTGACTGACTGGTTTCAGTGACATCCTGAAGTCATCCGCATTCAGTGGCCTGCTAGATCACCAGATCTGATGCCCATAGAAAATCTATGATCACAGATGGTAAAGAAGTGGGACAGTAATTCTGCAAAAACAAAAGTAAATTTGGTGGCTCATGCTATGAATATCTGGGAAGCTATGAGGCCTAAACGGGGTGTGGAAAATATTTGTGAGACACCAGTAAGATCAATGTCTCGTCGTCTAAATTCTGTAATTGAGTGTAATGGTTCATACACAAAATACTAAGGTCAATGTGATTATTAAAGATTATGCAATATTATATAATATTTTTGTTTCTTTTCTGGGCTACATTTTTTATGTTTGAGTTACGCGACAAAAAGAGATAAAAGGTGCTAAGTTTAGAGTTCTTTCTCCGAGAAGTGAGTTACAGAAGCTAAAATGGATTTATTATTTTAAAAATATGGACATAACTTACTAATCTACGCAGCAGGACTGTTGTAGACTATGTAGTTTTATCATAATAGCCTACTTTATGTTCATTATCACACAAATAATAAATATTTCATCTATAGTCTGCATTGTTTTCCTTACTCAGGAATACTTTTCACCTTTAATCGTTTAACTTCTGGATGATTACCCTAGTGGATCAATGAGAAATTTATCTAGCTATAAATCATATCGACATTATTATTGTATAATTCCGTATAGCAAATTACATGTTATAAAGTTTGTCGAGTCTACTCGTATGAGGGAGGGAAGGAAGGGTAGGGACCACTCAGCGACCATAATACTGTCACTGTATTCCTCCGCCGTGTGCCGTCGTCTACTTGTCTCAGTTGATCAGGAATATATTTTGTAACACTCTGTAAATGCATTCATAATATACTGTTCAGTACCCTTGATAGTCGAATATACTACGTGGTGTATGTTCTTTGAGATAAAATATGATTTAACATAAAGATCTAAACTGTTTGGCAAGTATGTCCATAAATTATTGTGTCCGAAACTTTATGAAAAGTATGACAACACTTCGTAGCAAGACTGTACATTATAGCAGAGAGTAAAGGAATATGTAGCTTCCAATTGTCAACACAATCAGTTCCCTTAATTGTACCATATTCAAGTGGAAGGTAAATAACATCCTGTACCACACATACACACACACACACACACACTCTCTCTCTCTCTCTCTCTCTCTCTCTCTCTCTATTACACACACACACACACACACTCTCTCTTACACACACACATACACACTCTCTCTCTCTCTTACACACACACACACACTCTTTCTCTCTCTCTTACACACACACACACACACTAGTCTTAATAACACACACATACTGTAACACAATAATAATGACACTGGTTCCTTTGTATGGTCACTTGAAAAGAAAAATACTTTTAATATTAATAATATACTATTCTAAGGTCCATGTAATAATATACACTACACTCTAAGAATACCAACAACCCAATGAGCATGACATTACAGTATTAATTAAGGGGGTGCGGGAGTAGGGGGACAGGCTTGGAGGGGTTGGGGGGTGCAGGAATAGGGGAACAGGCTTGGGGTGGGTAGAAAGCCTGTCCCCTATTCCCGCACTCACCTAACCCCCCCAAGCCTGTCCCCCTACTCCCGCACCCCCCCAAGCCTGTCCCCTACTCCCGCACCCCCCTAAACCCCCCCCCAAGCCTGTCCCCCTATTCCTGCACCCCCTTAATCCACCCTCGCAGTGTTGGGGAAAGTTTTTCTAATGACGTGGGATAAATCCGCTTACTACAGTTAATGGTAAAAAGATATCAGGCGGATATTTCCACTTATAGCAGTGAAAGGGTTAATGTAATAATAAACTGGAAAGCTACTGATTCCTCCTAACTATGCCGGAAAATAGACACTTTCAATGGTATTAATAGGGGATCTGTTTTGAGGCATAGCTTGTAGGAATCAGAGACAAGAGAATCTCCCCTTCAGTGACAGTAAGCCAACCAACTCCTTCCCAGTAGTGATGTCATTACAACGGGAAATTTTGCTGGGTATAATTTGGAGGAATCAGAGATCCAGGCTTTTTACCCACCCCAAGCCTGTCCCCCTATTCTCGCACCCCCCAAGCCTATCCCCCTATTCCAGCACCCCCTTAATAGTAATATAATAACCCACCTCATCATAAACATCACATGCCAGCTCTTCAAATAAATGATTGGGTAATGACTGTAGTTTGGCCATTGGTTCTTTGGCTAAGTGAGTGAGCCATCTGTGGTATAATCCAGTGTTGTCCTGTGTTGTGGTTCAGGTTTACATCCACTAAGGTAGAATGCCAGGTGGTCTGTCACTTCATACTGGCAGTCTGTCAGGTGCTCAGCTAATTCACGATGGTTGGATTCACTGCAACAATATTTATTCATTATTATTATCATCAATACTCCATTTCCTTTTTCCCCCCTGGGTGGGTGGAGAGGTTCTTGTGCCAGTGTAGGACCCATGATAGGTAAGGGGTCCAACTCTCATTGTTAGAAAGTGTGGTCCCCAACACATAATACCCCCCCCCCCCCCTTGTATCATAAGGAATACCAAGCTGACTATACCATAACAAGAATGGTGGGTGATGGGGACAACACTTCCCTACACCATATAATGCATTAAAGGGGGTGCGGGAGTAGGGGACAGGCTTGGGGGTGGGTGGGTTGGGGGGTGCGGGAATAGAGGGACAGGCTTGGGGTGGGTAGAAAGCCTGTCCCTTATTCCCGCACCCCCCTAACCCCCCCCCCCAAGCCTGTCCCCCTACTCCCACACCCCCCCAAGCCTGTCCCCTACTCCTGCACCCCCCCCACCAAGCCTGTCCCCCTATTCCCGCACCCCCTTAAGGGAGTAGTACAATGCTGGTGGTAAATCTTGAACAACTGATTCCTCATAAGCAACAACAGACCACCATTATTATTGTTCATCTTGTCCTGTTGCTTCCTGGCACATTATATCCTTTGGAGGAATCATGACACTCTAATGTATCAAGTGTATTATTACCCCACCTTAATGGGAGATTCTTTGAAGGGTAAATTGGTGGGGCACTGATTCCTATAAAGTATGCCACCAAACAGATCCCTCATTAAAGAAACATTAAGGTCATCTGTTTCCTGGTATAGTTTGGAGGAATCACACACCTTCCAATCACCAACTAGAGAACCTCCCCTTAAAAAACAAAACAAAAATACTAGTGTAGTATACTGTAGTGATGATGTTGTTGAAGTGTGACCTTGTATAGTGAGTAGGAGTGTTACTTTGAGAGTGAGTAGTGCCAGGATGTGCTCCGTATACTATGAGTAACTCCACTTGTGATGCCTGGCCGGCACGGGCTGCAATGTGTAGAGGGCAACATTCTTTCTCCTGAAACACAGAAATTAAAACTAAGTAAATACAGTACACCCTGGATATACAATAAATAAATACTTGTATCCACTACTTCATTTTACACTGTCCCTCATTGGAAGACAACCAAATGTTTTCCCAGGCTCCTGGGAAAACATAATCAATACACACAAATTATTAAAGTCACTATATACAGGAAAGTGTATTATATGAAGTGTGTACCATCTTGTCACAGTATATACCTTATGATAAAAGTTTGGGATCAACACTCAGAGAGAATAAAGCAAGATATTTATTTTAATTATGAAGTCTGTACAATCAATCCACTGTACCTTATGATAGAAGTTTGGGTCAGCACCGAGAGAGAGTAATCTAAGTGAGGTTTCCAGATTTGAGGTTCGTACGTTGGAGTGTAATTGTGGGCTGAGGTCATCACCATCTGTGTTAGTCAGGTCATCACATGGTAAACATAAGTCAACATCTGGTGTTTGGTTTGTATAAAGTCGGCCTTGGTGGTACTGAAACAACAATATAATAATTATGCTTTTTATAAGAGACAAACATACATCAAAATCTGGAATTTGGCACATATTAAGTCAGCCTTGGTTGGACTGAAATATAAAAACAAACAAGTATGGTTTTATAAGAGACATACACCCATTTCGAGTAGGGTGGGGTAGAGAAAGAAGGGGATGTGTGGAGCCTGTGGACTGACGTGGTATATACGTCACACTATGATCGTTTGTATCCCATTGTTAAATTTCATAAAAATGCCTCATTTCTCGGGGACAAGTGCCTTAATTATTTACTTTTGGTAATCCATTATAATGCCATAAATTAGCGGAAGTTGTGAAATAACCCGTGGCAAAACATTATACTGATACAACCTTTAGTTACAGAGTTATTCCCCCAAAACAGTGTGACATCAGCCCTGAAAGTGTTATTAGTGGAACAGATGAGAAGCTATAGTACCAACAATACCACCACCAAACTCCACTGTCTCATCTAGTGTGTGTGTGTGTGTGTGTAACTTCTCTTGTCTCCTGATAGTGATGTGTATAAATAAGGTGTGTGTGTAGCCTAATATAAATTTCTGTCATATATTGAAACCTTATGTTGTACAGCCCTATTTTTTTCATCTTGTGTTCTTTTTAACACTTTTATAAATATGTAGCTATATTTACAATATTAATTATAAATATATAATCAACACTGCACGACACTGTGACGAACATAATGAAAATAAATGGCTAAATATACTGGAATAAATTTGCAGTGGAATGCGTCAGTCAATCGTTTTGATATTTGTCTACTAAATAACCTATTATGATACTATTAGCCTTCTGCTAGTTACGAGAATATATAATGACAAAGTTAACTACGACAAGTACCTCATTTTATCCCATATAATGAGTTATTGTGCACACTAGGGCCAGAGAATAAATATTACAATAAAATCTCACACCTCAAAGACTGGCACGGTCGGTCACTGCTCTTGGCACACACACACACACACACTGTAGCAAAATATGCTCAAAATGTTATTTATGAGGGAATATTAGTTTGGCATTCAGTTACTGGGAATTGTAATCGATTAATGAGAATTTATACCACTAATACACACTGACACAAGTCACACACACAGTAAGCCGAAGTCTGTGCATTATTATTATTACTATTATTATTGCTTCTTTCCTTCTATTTCCTTCATGCTCTCTCTCTCTCTCTCTCATACTGAATTATTACTTGTTTTTTCTCTCCTCTCCCTTTTGCTATTCCTCTCTCTCTCTCTCTGTAAAATATAAACACATTTCATAATTATTGTCACACTATAGGCATTGACTTCATACAAAATGGGTTATTTATTTATTTATAAATCTGTTAATATTGGATATATAAATCTGTTAAAATCGGATAACATTTCCTCCCAAAACTGCTTTGGGGAAGGATCCTTCAGAAATATGGATAAATTATTATATGTGAGTTTCAGCCACACTTAATTTAAAAAGTGGTGTGTTACCAGGATACCGGACGAGGACCCAACTCGCTTATATCCCACCAACCACTTTCCTCAACCTCCACCCTTTACAAAGTGGTTTGGTATAACTTGATAAGTGGACAATACACAACCAGAGATAGGTTAGTAGTTAGGTTAGGTTAGACTAGATTAGGTTAGATTGGTGGTGTGTACGATGATGTGGTAGCAGTACGATGGCTATGTTATGTCAATGGAGTCATCGTATTAGTACCATGTCATCGTACACACCACCATTGTTATGGAATATGGCCCTTAGTTGAAGTAGTACCGTTAACTCAGGGTGCTACGTTTATGTTGTGCAAAACCTACGTATAGCACAGTAATATAGCATTTACATAATCCATGGAGGCTCGCAGCCTTAATCTGTAAAGAAAAATACAAAAGAAAATCATACAGTAACACAGTACTGTATTTAGTAAACTATACAATCTCACTGCCACTGTCTGTAAAGAAAAATGTATATAGTTATCATACAATAATACACTATGCAGGCTTCACTCCATTAGTCTGTAAAGAAAAATCACAGTAGAAACATATTAATACTACAGAAAATAAATATCAATGTACCAGTAAGCATAATAATTCTCAAAATTCATTGATTAGACCTGTTATCATAGCATTTTACACAAAATTTAATCAAGTGCATTTCACATGTATACTTGTGACATTTTTTTTTACTTTACTTTACGGTGAATCTATACTGGTGTACAACCTATCGAGACTCATGCTTTCACTGGGTAAACCATCTTTGTATGAAGGCCCTTCTATACTGGCTACCATCTACACCATCTGCATTATTATTATGAGCATCTGGAGGTATATTTTCAACTTCCTCCTCCTCTTCACCTACGGGCAAATGTTCTTCCTCCATCCCCTGGTCGTTCAAGACGGGAACCCGCCGAGATATTGCTATATTATGCAACACAGCACATGCCATTATTATTATTTTACTCGTTCGGAGCTTTGTTTGCATGGGAATATTTACTACTGCAAATCTTCTTTTAAAAATTCCAAAGGCCCTTTCAATTGTGTTTCTTGTTGAGGCATGTGCTTTGTTGTATCTAACATCCTCTTCCCAAACAGGGTTCAGTACAGGGGTTAGGAGGAAGGTGCTTGCCCCATACCCACCATCTCCTAACAAATGTCTGCCATTATACTGCCCATTCTCTAGCTGGGTGTATAACCTGGAGTTGTTAAAAATCCTGGCATCATGGGTTGCTACTATATTTGAAAATTTTAGAGAGGCATCACACACGGCTTGAACAGTAAGAGACATATATCCTTTTCTGCAACGATATAACTCTACATTATTACCTCCTGGACTCTGGATATTGATATGGTTACAGTGTATGGATCCAATCACTCCAGGCACACCTGCGATCATATGAAACACCTCCACAGTCGTCTGCGTTTCATTCTGTCCAGGAAACTAGATATATCTTGGAGTCAAATGAGCAATAGCAGTTGCTATCCTCTTTACTGACCGACATACCGATGTTGTGGACATCTCCAGGCAATCCCCCATTGATATTTGGAAGTTTCCAGTTGCCATGTATCTCAGTGCAGTAAGAAGCTGAAGATACTGTGGTACACTGCATCCTATAAGACAATGGAAGAAATATTAGTTACTTAAATTTTTATGAAAAGGATGCACAATAAATAAACAATATCATAAACTGAGTAACACTGCAGACAAAACATACTGAAAATTAAAAAGTAAACAATATTTTAACTTAGTAAATGTATGCTATAGTTTAGCAAAATATCTGAGAATTCTCTGTATTGATTTTTTGCTTTTATATATATATATATATATATATTTTCATACCTTTTTTTTGTTGTTCTATTAATTTTTTCAGTGTAGGTTAGGTCAGGTCAGGTTGGAATAATTACAATAATTTGGCATTTATTCATTGCCAATTATCTCAAATAATACATTTTTCCCCACCCCAAAACCCCCGGTTCCATCACCTACCCATAAATTGCTGGCTGAGGGATATGTATAAAAGTGATTTCCTCTCAATATCATAAGTAAAAATGAATAGAAAAAAAAAAAAAAAATTCCATACATAGCTCTATCATAGATTGTAGTTTTGGTATTTATTGAAAGAATTACCATTTTGTAGCAGTGTTGCCAGATCCAGCTAGGTCCCAGTATTTTGCCCCGGTCATTTTCTGTACTTTACCACAGTTATTTCCCGGTAGTTTGTCCAGGTTAGGTCCCGGTAGTCTGCCCAGGTTAGGTCCCGGTAGTCTGATGCGGTCTAGGTTAGGTTAGGTCAGGTCAGGTAAGGTCAGGCTAATTTCAAAATGCCCCATTTGAATATGCCCTATCTTGTAAATGGGGCATATGCGGAGAAAATGCCATAGAAGAAAATAGGGTATTTATTGAAAGAATTACCGTTTTGTAGCAGTGTTGCCAGATCCGGCTGGGTCCCAGTATTTTACCCCTGCCATTTATTGTACTTTATCACGATTATTTCCCGGTAGTTTGCCCAGGTTAGGTCACGGTAGTTTGCCCAGGTTAGGTCCCGGTAGTCTGATGCGGTCTAGGTTAGGTTAGGTCAGGTCAGGTAAGGTCAGGCTAATTTCAAAATGCCCCATTTGAATATGCCCTATCTTGGAAATGGGGCATTTGCGGAGGAAATGCCATAGAAGAAAATAGTCTTAGAATGGTCTAAATAAGTGGGTAATGAAGGTAGAAAAACCGTACGCAATAACGGTAATTCATTCAATATTTACCGAAAATAGTCTTAGAATGGTCTAAAATAGTGGGTAATGAAGGTAGAAAAACCGTACCCAATAATGGTAATTCATTCAATATTTACCGTAGTTTTTTCCTTATAAGGGAAATTGTAATTCCCTGTTCTGTGGCTAAACTATACCGGTATGTTTACCCTTAACTTGCCTCTACCATTAGCTACTCTGGGCAAACGAGGTCTGATTTCCTCAAGAAGGTCCCTCACAGCATCCTTAGACAGTCTGAATCTCTGAATAAATTCGTGTTTAGCTAGGTATCACCTCGTTTGTGGCTAAGTGTGTTTGTGTGTGTGTAAGAAAGAGAGAGAGAGAGAGAGAGAGAGAGAGAGAATACAGCAATTATCATACGTCATAGTGATAACAGTGGCTGCAACTCCTCCTCATCCAATACTCCAACAAAGATCTCGTGCAGAAGGTCCTGAAAATGTGGATTTATAGTTACAGTATTTCAAGCATGTTTTGTAAATATTACAGTACACAATAACCATAAATAAATAAATCACAATAACTTATGTAATCTTAACTGGAAACTTAATATCGTACTCTCATCATCTCATGAATGAAATATATAGAAATCAGTAAGTATTTACCATTGTTTTTCAACTGGTGATGCAGGAATTTAACTGGAATTTGGTTGACACGGCCTGGCTGGTGTTGGCTGTCTGACTGATGAATGTTGTTGTTGACTTGTTGATGTTGGCTATAATTAGTGAGGGTACCACAAACTTCTTGTAAATGCTTAGGTATATCCAAAAATATACTAATTACAGGCATTATATCATGTAAATAAAATGTATTGGTACTTCTCCGACAGATTTAAGAGGAAAGAATATGCTTTATTATGAAAGAGATTATTCATAGTGCAGGCTGCCCGACTCGGGCGAGCACTGGGAGGGGTATAGGCATAGCTCCTGAGATTGTTCTTCAATATCATGTATTATTTATTCATGTAGTTTTTTTTTATTTACACGCTATTAGCCGCCATATGTTTGTTTACATTTTACATATGTCAGCGTTGGCGAGCTGGCACGCTAAAACAAGCACTCTTTAAAGGTTAAGGGGGTAGTATCCTTTGGTACATTAGAGCACCTGAGTCCTCCAAAGTATGCCAGGAAACAGGACCAGCCTGCAGATAAGCAAAAGTAATGGTGGCCTGTTGTCTGGAATAGTTTGTAGGAATCAGTTGCTCCAGGTTGACCAGATATACTATCCCCTTAAGGTAGAAATATACAGTTGGAATTTTGGTACAGCTGGCCACATTCCCGCGAGGCCCACCCAGCATTGTCAATGTTGGAGGGATTTGAAGAGGGTAGTGGGGGTGCCTATACAAGAGAGATGAGAAATTAATCTAGGTGAAAAATGAGTGGAAGCTTCAATAAAAGTACGAAAATACACCCGGTTATCAATGATTTATATACTGTCATTCATATCAATTATTAACATTATTAATGGTATGATAATTTTTTTAATATGATGTAACATAAAAACAACCGTGGTAATATTATTGTAGACTTTATTATTTTGTAATGTATTCAATGGTTATTATCAAGCACTAAACATTGAAAAACACTTACACAATAACCAAATAAGAAATATGAAGCAGAAAGCTCTTTATTAAAGCAAGCAAATGTAAATACCTTAATATTACATGTGGCAAGTTTTGATTCCACTAACACACACTTCCATTTCCCCCGTATCTACCTAAAAGTTTATAATCGTAGTGTCAGATATCAAGGCTCTCATTATCCCTCACGTGATAGCAGCCTTGTAATATTCTTGATGCCTCGATTCCTCAGTAAATCCCTTAATCTGTACGGTAATGAATCACAGAAGCATGGACAAATATTTGGTGGATTTCAATGAGGTACTGGGTGTAAAATGAAGTGGTGGATACAGGTATTTATTCATTATATATCCAGGAACTACAGTACAGCAACTATATACTAATATAGCAATACTGCACCATAGCTGAACGAGACAATCTTATCTTACAGCCACTATACTGTTTTTACTTCTCTCTCGGTGACATTAAATTATTCATCTCATTGTTTTTCATTTGGTACAATCACGAGCCATAATAAGTATCCAGGTCTTGTTGAAGTTTGTAATTATCAAACATACTAGTGAACCAATTTCAAAGCTTATTCCGTCTCATATTTCCTGGAGCTGGTTTCAGGGGATAATAATGTTGGTATGTCTGGAGAAACCGATTCCTCCAAATTATTCCAAGCAACAGGACACCATTATTGTTGTTAATCTGTTTTCCTAAGTTATTCCAAGCAACAGGACAATTATTGTTGTAAATCTGTTTTCCTGTCATACGTTGGAGGAATCAACAAGGTCCTGGAATGTGTACCAGAAACATATCATCCCCTGAACACTTCATCGTTGGCTATTCGAAGCAGACTTAGATAGCCTACATATTATGGCTTTTGACGGTCCTACAGTGCGCAAAGTTTATTCTCTTAGCTAAGCAGGTATCACACGGGGCAATTTACCTCCGTTCTGTGACCGATCTAAGGCTTCCCACGTCCTCCAACCAGTTTTAAAAAGTGTACAGGACAAAGAGGAAAGGTGCCTTCACACGGGACTATATTTGCTCCTCCAGGCTGCAATATTACAAACTATATACTGGTTCGACCCCTTGCTCTTGGGGTAGTGAGCCAGTTCATTTTTCAATGAGATTTCCTCTATCCGAAACTAACCTACCCAAGCCTAGCCTAACCTGTAGGGGTCGAGCCATTATACTTTAGTAGACAAATATCAAAACACTTGACTGACGCATTCCAAGGCAAATTTATTCCAGCACCTAATGCATAACATATTTCATAATTATTATTGAACTACAAACTACACAACAAAGAAAACTATTGAATCAACCATAATACAGTAATTCCTCTTTTTGCACTGTTGTTATGGGTGTGTATTATATCTTCATCTATGAATTCATGTCCAGTAATCCCTAATTATTCACCACTGCATTTATGGGTGTGTACTGTAATGTAAAAGTCGGTTTACTGTGCAAAGTAATTTATACTCTCACACTCCTTGGTGGGTGGATTTAATTGCTGGCTCACATTTAATTCTACCCTTACTGTGGCATACATACTTAAGTACAGGATCCTGGTTCGATCCCCAGTGTGAACATTCATAGAAATAGCTTTACTGTACAGATTCATTTTCAACCGTATAATACACCCCCATAATACTAGTGGAAACAAGGGATTACTGTATATTGATGTGTAATGTAGAGGCATTACTGTAAACATATTCATTATAAACAGTACAATACACACCAATAACAATAATGGGAAACAAGGCATTAATATATAATCATGCTAAACACATACACTTATAATGTCTAACGCCTTTCCAGTTTTAAGGTTACAGTGTCAAAATAATACTTGTCAATGTCAAACACATAGAGGTACTGACTTCCACTTGCTGTGTGTACAAGCTCTAGGTTAAGTATTGGCATGTCTTGCTGCTCAGAGAGATCACCAAAGTAATCAACATTGTGTATACGACTGAGGTGTGTATAGACGGAGCCAGGCTCATCATCACTCTGATGGCCACAGATGAAGCAGAATTCACCCCTGCAGCTCTGAACAGGGCAGTACATCACCAGACAACCCCCTTCCTTTACAATGTCATGCTTGCATACGGGACACTGTCTAACCACTTCTTTGGACGACACACACTCTGAATCTGGACCACCTGTGTCAGTGCTGCTACTGGCTCTCTGAAGTGTGTACAATGCTGCTTCTATTGTGTTATCTGGGTAACAGGCATCTGCTGACATTTCTGTATTCATCGTTGTTTTCGTCACCGTCTTGGAGGAACAGTCTTCACACACAAACCTAATGACATTAGCTGGAATGGGTTGTTGAGGTGCACCACAGGCAGCAGGTAAGGCCACTTGGTTCTCTGGCACCAGTTTAAGTTGAAGGCACTTGTAGCAGATGTTGTAAATGACATTGGGCGAGTCTTCAAACTCATGCCTCAAATTGTCAAACATTCCTTCAGACAGAGCGTTCAAAACACCTCTGAAAAAGGTGCTCTCTTCTTCAGTGATGTCTTCAATAGCATTTGTAATGTTGTGTTTGGCTCCAATCCAAACCCAGATGTTACGTAGGTTACCACTAAACTGTCTACAGAACATACATGACAGCCATAATGATACTGTTTTGTCTGATGAATAAGCCTCTTTGATCATACTCCAGTAATAGCGTGTGGCACATAACCTACAAATCAAACCACTGCAATTACCCTCCTTATGTAATGAATACATGTAATTTGCAGTGTCGCCACATACCAGACATACCCCTTTCATCTCATTGATTTTCTTGGAGGTCAGGTCTTTGCCCTCCAGTCCATTCTTCAACATCATGAGGTGGTTATAAATAAAGTTATAGTTGAATGGGTTGCCACAAAAATTGACTTTCTCCGGTAGTATTTTTTTCTTATCATCAACAACAGCAGCTTCTTCATTATTCTCCTGTAGTATTTTTTTCCTGTCATCCGCTTCATTAGCTTCATTTTTACATCCCTCATTTTCTCCAGCAACGTCTGAAGAGACAATTTCAACAAACCTGAAAAACTGACCAATGCTAGACACCTTTTTCAGATCCTTCCACGAGTCTGCCGAGAGTTTAACACCAACATCGACCAAGACGAGAGAATTCAACAGCTGGAGGGGCACCACATCACTGAGGGGTTTGTTTACTTGTTGGAAATGGGATGAAGTTGCCGGGTCAACAAGTCCATCACACACAAGACAACCTTCCCACATGGACTCTGGGGAACACACTACACTCATCCTACACTTGTGACAGGTTCGGGTGAAGGCCTCCCTCACCCTTCTCAGCAGGTCTTCATGGGCTGAACTTTGCATCAGTTCTTTTGCTTGTGCTTGCTTCTCAGCGATTATATCCCTCCTCTTTTTCCTCTTCTCCCGTCTCTTGTCTATGTATTCCATTCTCTCTTTGACGGGTAAGGTCTTCTGACGACCTTTGTATTCCCTTCTCCTTCGTGCCTTGGTCATTTTCTTCTGTCTCCTGGGAAGCCTTGGTGTGATGGGCACTGCTACATCAGGATTCTGTGTGGCGTCACGGGACTGAATTACTTTATCCTTTTCTCTATCTTCAGTCATCTTCATACCACACAATTTTTGATCTCCAGTCATCTTCATACCACACAATTTTTTCAACATGTTTTCTAACTGTTTAGGGGATTGCTGAAAAATTGAATCTGTCATTGATCTTGTCTGGTGCCTGGACTCCATGGTCCCCTTCAACCAACTCGAGAATTTGTATTGGTCTGTGAGGCGAGCATTTCCTTCCTCACAGGCCATGATAATACCCATCTGTATGACCATCAGTGTAGGGTTACTCAGGTCACCCAAGAAATCTTCCAGGTCTTTTTGTCCATTCTGGAACTTTTGCCTTAGTGTGTCAACAAAGATACACACGAAACACACAGCGGTGCGTTTGAGGTCTTTCTCATTAGAGAGGGCGTATGTACAGCAACATTTTTCACACACAAGAAATGAGACTGTGTGTTTCTTCAAGCCTTCATCATCACCACCAGTACAATCATCATAGGAGCAGCATTTCGTGCAATACATTTCACCGTTGAAGTTAGCACGTGTGTTGGATTCACGTATGCAGTTTCCGAGCATCAATTTCTTTGAGTCTGTGGCCGCCTCCTTCTCCTCCCTTGCAGTTTTACATCTAAAGACAAGATGCTCACCATACATACACATGATACATACATCCATGAGTGTAGCACCCCTAAAGTTGTAATTACCACATCTCTTACATACAACACAATGTCTAGCCTTTACGTGGTCACTTACCCGCACCAGCATTGATGGAAGTACAGAGAAATTCCGACATTGCAGTGTTTTCTTCATTTGAAGGACTGGTAACTTAACATCATTATACACAGTGAGGTGCATTACAGCCATTATGTTCATGTATCTCCAACACTTCTCTGTGAGTAAGTCGTGACGTACATTACTGTTAGCTTTGTCAGCGTGTAGTTCCCAGAAAGGTCGTATCACCATGGAGTACAAGGCACCACAGGCCTCCGGTTTGATCTTCCCTGGGGTGTATTTATCTTTCAACCAGTTCACTCCTTTTTGTCTCAGGGAAGCCAAGTATTTTTCCCCCATCTCTCCCACGCGTTGGTGGCAGCCTTTTTTACCTCGTCTGGCACAAATGACACACATCATGGCGAATGCTGTTAAGCTCGTGCCCATAAGATAGAGTTTACTATTGTAGAGTCTCAGTATGCCTCTCAGCCCCAAAGAGTTCAAATTAAATGTTTCATTCTTTTCACTCTCTGCTTCTGCTATGACTGATTCTGGTAAGGTTGAGACATCAATGACAGGAGTAAAGGTAATTATACCACCAGTGTCTTTGCTCAGGGTATATTGCTCTAACTCACTCTTCAGAGCATCTTTTGTGGTCTTCTTTACCCGTAAACCCTTAACAAACTTGTATAATGCCTCCACACACTTTGGTTGTTGTAGGTTAAAATCTGAAATAGAGGATTTTGTGTCTCTGGCAGTTTCATCTTTGAGACGTACAATTTCAAACTCCTCATTTTCCTGGATGGGTGTAATGATCAGTTTGGTAATAAGTGCAGCCGTACTCACACCCAGTGTCTTGCCGCTCTCTCTCCATATACTGTATGACTCTTTTTCTTCCTCGCTGCACATGTTGAGTCTCTCGCTCATACTGTTAGTAAACTCCTGAACCTGTTTGTGACTCCATGTAGTTTTAAGGGCTGTAACAATTTCTGCAAACACTGGATTACTAATCATCACAGAAAAGTAGTCAGATCTGGCAACTTCCATACACATGTTGTAGTAATATTCCTTCATAGCTTCATCATCCATTCCCAGTTGTTCTAACATAACTTTTCCACTGGAGTATTCAGGAACTTGTCCAACTTTCTCTAACCATTTGGTTTCTACTGCTGTCAATTTCAGACCCTCTCCTTTTTCATTACTTCCAAATTTTGTAACATACTCTTGTGGAAACTGATGTTTATCCTCAAGCAGGGGTATAAGAAAATCTTTCTCATACGTTGTAAGGATTTCCAGAGAAGTCATACCTAAGAGACATGTTATAAGAGCAACAATAAATGATCCAAGTCTTGAACTAACTTGATGTTCCACCTGGCCAAATAACAAAACACAACTTGGACCAACTCTAAATGATTTGCTAATACTTGCCATCCAATCAATTGATCCAACGTGGATGCTGATATAAGGTACATTGTTTTGCCTGTACCATCTATCAACATCACTCCACTTACAATAGGAACTAAAGAACTTGTTGAGACACTGGGCTTCAAGTTTGGCTTGAATTGAACAGCGTTCATCTGGATCGGCAACTGGATCTCTGTTCTCAGCATCAGAGACTTGAATTATGGCACAATTGACAGTGTCTGTAACAACACCTTGACAAGTTACCTCAGTGCCAATTACTTCAAAACAATGATTGTCATATGTAGTGTTTAAAATTCCACTATAGTATTGTATTATGGTTGCCATTAAGGTAAGATTCATCTCTGGAGAATCACCACCACCAAATGCATGAACATGGGTATTCCAATAGTCAAGTAGAGCCTTACTGGCCTCTATTTCACTACTAACATGAATGAATTGAAGACTAGCTGCAATTATATCATCTTTTGAGTTACTTTCAAAATCTGAATACAAAGCCAAAATAATCTTGACAGGCAACAATGTACTGCTTAGTTTAAGAATGGTTGATATCTGTTTACTGATATCATTTATAATACCACCCATAGAACCGGTTACATCCACTGCAATAAACACCACCTTTGTCTCCTCACTGGCCTCCTCTCTAACCAACGAGGCATCTTTCTCCTCCTTGAATGTTGTAATGCTAAATCCAAAATGCTTATCAAGCTTTACCAGATAAGTTTTATGTTTCGGTGACTCCTCAAAGACTTTTACTTCAACCTCAGAGATTGCTTCTTTTTGTGGCTGAGGCTTCTCGGCAAACTCCGTTAGCATCTTCCTTAAGCGAGGCATCTTGGAATGTGAAACACAGACGTCTGAAAACAAATAAAATTATTATTATTCTGTTTCATTACTATTATTATTATAATTATTAATTATTCTTTATATTACAGTTGTCTTGTTTTGCACTGTTACTATGGGTGTGTGTTGCACTGATTGTACACATTACACACCCATAAACCCAGTGGATAATGAGGGTTTACTGCAAATTCATGAAGAAAAAAATAGTATAATACACACACATAACAGCAGTGGTAAACAAGTTATTACTGTGTTACTGTTGTTATTATTATTATTCCTATTACAGTAAAAGAACGTTAATCCGACCACGGATACTCCGAAAATTCCAATAGTCCGGACTTTTTAAAGTGGTAATAAAAATGTCAATTTTGGTGCCCGAGTGGCGATGGCGGTAAAAAAAAAAGGAAATATGAACACACACAAAGGGTGACGAGGCTGCCCCGCGCTGACATGCGAGTCATGCCACTCACCCGCCACTCCACTGTGACTCCCAAGGTCAAGGGAATACGTATTCCCTTGACCTTGGTGACTCCAGTCTTAACCCGTTAACCGTGAGCCTGTTCGGTCGGCATCGACGCATCCTTCGCATCGTTGATACTTCCACTACAGTGTATATTTTTGCACCCCAAAGTTGCAAGGATTAGTAGCTTCTGGACAATCTATGATGGGTAGTGACATTTGGAAAACTAAGAAGAAGCCTAAATTAGAAGAGCTGGATGAGGCTTACATCCAGAGGGTAAACCAGCAGTGTCGGGTCTCATGATAACAAAAAAGGCTAAGCAGTTTTGTAGTGATATGGACATTGAAACAGACGTGAAATTCAGTGATGGCTGGCTTCGTAATTTTAAGCTTAGACATGGAATAAGGGCGAAATAATAGATGTGGCTGAGGAGAAAGAATTTGGAGGTCCAGCCAAATAGTCCGGATGACCTTCAGTCCCCTGCAATACGGATTACAGGACTTTTACTGCATTATTATTATTAAGGCAATGTGGAAGGTTTAAAAGAAGACAGGAAATAGAATGACTGGTCTGATGTTAGAGTGGGCTTGAGATAGGATTATGTGATGAATGGGGTAAATCTGGAGCAACTGATCCTTCCAAATTATTCCAAGCAAAATCTGGTCCTGTTAATCTGGTCCTGCTTCCTGACATACTTTGGAGTAATAAAGGCACTCCAGTGTACCAAAAGTATACAATACCCTTAAGGGACCCTGTGTTACACAATGGTCAAATAATTGGAGGTAAACAAGTCCTTCAAATATTGTCACGAAACACCACATATAAGGAAGAAGCGTGTCTCGTGGCATAGTCAGGAGGAATCAGAAGCCACCACTTCTCATACACGATCACAGGGTCCTTTAATGTGTTCATGGATGTAGTTGTGTGAGAGAAGTATGGGTTGAATACAACAGGGCGGGGAACAAGGTCGTACAGTATGCAAAAACATTGGTGATGTTTTGCACTGGTGTTATGGGTGAGCAATGCACTGTTTGTAATAATTCTGTGTACAGTAAAATCCTCTTTGTACATTACACCAGTGTTGCCAGTGTTCTTGACGAAATTTCCCCAACTTCAACATCAGAATTTCCCTTTTTACCTCAAATATTCCCTGCTTACTCCAAGATAGTCGCACATTTACCATCTTTATATTTCATCTGTTAGAAATTTCCCCATTTACTCTTGAACAATCTTTATATAATTTTCCCATTGTTACCTCTAATTCCCCATGTCTAGGGACTATTCCCCATACTTGGCATCACTTCATTACACACCTTATAGTGGATATTGAGGATTTATTGTACTGGACACAGATTCATTATAAACAGTACAATACACAACCATATTAACAGTGCAAAATGAGGGTAGGCAATGGGACTGGGTCATTGTGAAGAATCAGAATGCATATATAAGATACATAATATAAGATGATTCATTTCAGTATTATCATTTTAATGCAGGCTTATTAGTAATTTCCTCAATCTTTATGGTAATGAATAAGAAAAGCTTGGGAAAACATTTGGTGGATACAAGTATTTAATCACTGTATATCCAGGGTTTACAGTAGATTCAGTAAACACAGTTGACGATACAGTACTTCAAATTATTAACTAAGAAATTTAAGAGAGAAAGTTGTAAGCAAAAAGGAGAGATAATGATTCCTATAAACTACTGTATGGCTATAAATAAATAATAATAAGTAATAATATTAAATAATTAACGATAATTTCTACAGTAATCCCTTGTTTTCCACTGTTATGGGTGTATATCATACGGTTTTCAATTAGGATAATCCGTGTATAGTAAACCCTCATTATTCACAGGGTATGTGGCCGGGTGTGTAATGTTCAACGAGGGTTTAATGTACTCAGATTCATTACAAACAGTAGGCTACAATACAAACTCATAACACCAACAGTGCAAGAGGAGGCATTATTTTGTATATATATATATATATATATATATGACCAATAATTAATTTAACATATCAATAATTTAGCTCTACCACCAGATATCAAGATCATGTGGTGTTTGGAGCCGTATGCAAGAACACTAATGGCATTGTCGCTGTTATCTGTTAACACTTTGAGTAGTAGGCAGGGGTATCTTACAGCGATTGTCATGGGTCGATCTGATATCGGCTGTATAAATTTCAAGGCATATATTAAACAAGGATAATGATGCATATAAGTATTATTGATATATACACTGCCATATGAGATCATAAAATGTAATCAAAAGTTCTTGGATAGGCGTAAATACCGAAGGAAAAATCGAATTATTGGTAACAAATATATAACCCGGTGTTGCCACAATATAATTTCCTCGAGTTTCAAAATTATATATTCTAGTATTATGTTGGTTCCTTAATAAAGGCTGTAATAATCGTGTAAACATTACATAATATTAATTACCACTGGACAGACATATGATACAATAGTGGCTGGTATGATTCCTGCAAAGTGGCAAAGGGTATTTGCACAATGAATCACTTAACTTCCTCTATCTTCGCCTTGCTGTAAACCCGATAAATGGATGTGAATAGTATGGTTCTGTATGTTATTTCATATACGGCTAATGACAATATTATTATGAACACCCTACTGCAACCAATGAAAAGTATATATGGTGTTAGGCGTCGAGAAGCTCACATTTAGAAGGTGTAGGTGAGGGAGGTGGTTATATAGGGTTGATTCCACAGTGGTATTGGTTTGTTAGCTTCCCAACCAACCACACTAAGTCTTGTAAGGCTTCATTATTTTCCAAAAGGTGAGCATCCACATTCACAAAACCTATCCAACAGTTAGATATTGATGACCACTGCATAGTTTACTCATCAAATTCATTAAATTATTCATCCAAAAGTCATTTACACAGCTAAGATTCTTTCGTTTGCGTGCTTACAAACGACTACCAACCACTGTGGAATCGACCCATAATGTGGGAGGCAGAGAGGGATCATGATAAAGAAAGTGTAAGGGAGAGAAGACGAAGAGAGAGTGAAAATAAATTGTTTTTAAAGGTTAAGAAGCTGTAAATATTCTTTTAAGATTTTAAATTCTTTAAGAAAAGACTGAAAACACATCTGTTCGCTGGTTACGACATGGATAATATGAACATTAGAAGTGATTATAGTGTTACATAATATTGCAGGAAACCCTGCTGGTGGAGCGGGGCACAGAATGACAAACAACAAGTTGTGTAGGCTACCCTCCATACGTAATTCAGTAGGCTATAGTGTTTCAATGACGGATTTACATTGTGTTATGTTTTATGAGAATTTGGTGACTATCGTATGGGTTCAGCCATGTTGTTTATTGACAATTTGGACTTGTAAAGAAAAAATCAGAGGTTGAATATATGAAGTTGCATATCATGACGTAACCAGATTCGACAGACAACTGAAACCTTCCTAACGGTATTGTACATTGTTAACTAACGTTATATGATTTCTGATTTTCATTAAAATTCGTTAGGAGGAACGCTTCCAAAGAAAAGCTGCAGTGAAAGAGGGTAAAAACATCGTACCGGTAATAGGAAACGGCAATAGACTAGATAATTACCAATAATATTATAAGCATCGTATATAAATTACTGGGTAATGATGGTAGAAAAACCTAAACTAGTGAATGTTGTTATAGTAAATATTTACCGAATTGCCTAACAGTTACGTTACCGGAAGACTATTCAGTACACAATACTTTTCTAGACTTAGCTATTTCCTACACTTTCCTTCATACACTTATACTTTCTGGTAATGAAGTATTGTCGAGTGGTGCCTTTATCTACCGCTGTCACATAACACTGATTAATTAAGGTCACCAATATCTCATCACCAAGACGACTACAATACAACACTCCCACCACCAATGTTTCATTCATTGTTCAAATCTTGCTATAACTATGGGTTTTACTGTATTGTTATCATACAGCAAGTGTGGTCAACTCTATACAAACGAAAACAATATTCTACTGAAAATAACGAATAGAAAATACCTTAATATTTAAGCATGGTGCAAACTTATGAGTCGAGGTGGTGCAACTTTTGAGTAAAGGTGTTGCAATGCAGTCAAACCAAGTCAGTTTTTCTCGTAAGTCTGAGTTGACAGTAATAACGGAGTCCCAGTAGAGTGGTAGAATATATAGACTGGTAGTTGTCGTCAGGACCAACACAATACTCGAGTCTATTTGTCCTGGTGGCCGTGGTGAAGTATCACTTGTCAGACTTCCAGTCACCAGTTTCGTGGACTGGACGACAGGCGACTGGCCAATGGGGGAAAGCCACAGCCAGCTGCCAACTCATGAGTCATGAACTCAGCCAAACAGGGCATCCATGAGCTCCGAAAATATTACCCAAGAATCAAGTCAGTTTTACCCTAAATTACCAAGTATTACCCTAAAAAGTCGGCAACATCGTAACTTAGAATAATGTAATGCATTATTACATATAGTCATTTAGGATCATATATAAGACAAACTAAAACAGATTACATATGTTTTGATCTCCATGTTCTTCAGTGGAAGAAAATAAACTTACTATACCTGGGTGTGCCCCGATACACTGGATTAAGGATAACTTGATGGGTTTGACAATATTACATAACAATGTAAACATGTAACCTCAGTATTAATTAACTTCCGACTTTTTTGTTCATGTCTACAATAGCTTTGTGTACTATTCCTTATTTTCGATAGATTTTGACATGTTTATGAAAGATGTTTTACCTAAATTCATTAATTACCCTACAATTACCCCAAATTAGGCATTATCCTAAACACTACCCGAAAGAGGGCCTGATTACCCTAGTTTAGAGTATTTTACCCTAAAATGGAAACACTGCAGCCGGCCTAACGTAGTGGGCGGTGCCGAGGTGCCGACACGGCGAGCTACGCAGTTGACTACTGATAATCGATACTTCCCATACCAGCCATGAACTTGCAATCGATACCAACAACGAGTATTATAAATGCTTCAGCAATTATAGCCAAATTTGGCTGATAGGACGAAAAGTATTACTTCAAAGTAACCTTTCTAACGTCTGGCAGCCCAAGCCGGTGCACCAAAATAAATAGAGAACCGAATTATTCAATGGGCGACATTTCTAATTTTCTGACGATGTATACATATTATGTCAACATCCCCAGCCAATATCTACATATCCAGGAACCATCCAAACATTATTGAAGAGCTGACCACCACTGGCCTCTATGGGATAATACTCGAGAAACATGACTACCTGACCCGTTCTAAAAAAGTTGCCTGAATACCTTGTTAAATGGTTCCTTGTTGAATTCGACCCTAACATCCTTCTGGACATTGAAGGAGTGATGTGGGCACGTACATAGAGGTATAATATAACTCCAAGGGCACGTCGTCTTCATACTTCCCAGGGGGTGGCTATATGTCGGGTAGGATACGTGTGGTGTTGAATGGGGACGGTACTCCACCTAACTCATACTGTTGGCTCCCACCCTGTGTTATTGTTCCTGCCCACACTTCACCACCTCTCTGCTACAGATGCTATGAGTCTGGACATGTGCAGAAATACTATAAAAGTTCTACTGCTCGGTGTGGCTTGTGTAGTGGTCCACACCAATATGATTGCCCTGCACGTCCCACTGCTTACATCACACCAACAATTCCACCTGTAATTCTCTCATCTGATGTCTTCCCTGAACTCCGTGAGGATCGTCCTGCACCTTTTCCGACTGATCCTTCATTAGTCTACCCTCGCCAAATGACATCTAATGCCTTCCGCTGCCCTCGCTGCAGCCGTAAGGGGGTCAATGCCTGGCACTCAGATTGTCCTAACAAACATTCCTCCCCCTCCCGCGTTGTCCCTCCTGTTGTCACCCACCAGTTTTCCCAGCCTCTTACCTCACATGCCCTGTCAGCATCTCCCCCTCCTCCTTCCTCTCTTTCTCTTCCCTATGAGGCTGCAGCTCAGGCCCCTGCAATTTACAACAACAACAGATTCACGCTCAACACCAACTTCTTCAAACTCAGTAAAAGATTAAGCTGCAACGTCAAAAAATGGAACAACAGAACCAACTCATACAACAACTGTTGATGATGCCTTCGTGCTCCCTCACACCAGGTCTCAATAAGGACTCTGTCCGCTCCTTTCTCTCCTCCACCTTCATTGTCTCAGGGATCCCTTCCCCCTCCACTCTCCTCTCCTACACTTTCCATCAAGATGAGGATGTGAGCCAAGCAGAGATGCGGGCGTGACTCCCATGATTTATTCATCACTACCACCGTATACACATTTGTTCCAAACCTTTTTGTGCACCGAACTGTTTAATGCCCAATGAATCCACCAAATAACAAGCAAAATTGTCATGGCCCTCATCAGTGCCACATACCTCTACACAAGGACTATATCATCCTTGTCTCTGCTGAATTACGGCAGGGACAGAGTTTAGGGGATGACATCATAGCAACGTCACGAGTCGATTGCCAGGGGTCGCATAAGAATTTACCAAAGCTACCCCTATGGTGCCATATTTCACTAAATCCACCATACACTGTACTCGTTACTATTGGAAGCAACTGTATTATTGATATGATTACATGTTGTGATGGACTAATTGTATTAATAGGATTATACTTATTCCTGTATAGACAATAATTTATGCAGGAAAACAGAACATTAAGGGAGGAAGTTTTGTATTGGTAATTCTGGAGCAACTGAATCCTCCAAACTATTCCAAGCAACAGAACACCATTACTTTTGCTATTCTGATCCTGTTTCCTAGCATAGTTTGGAGGAATCAAGGCACTCCAAAGTACCAAAAAAGAATTATCCCCCTTAACCTACGATACCAGTAAGAAAATAATTCCAATGTATTGTATATATTTATTGGAGAAATAAGCAATTGTTGTTCTCTTTAGTCTTTGATTCACAGCAGTTTTATTAACCCCTATTAAACTTACAAATTCACACACGTTTTAGTAAGGTGGAAAAGAGTTAATATATAATTTTACTACCAGCCGTGGGTTACAATGGATATGATGGTTACAATACTTTTCTGGGCTGCATATCTGACTTTATAACCATCTATGTGTTTTGGCTGGAATATGCCTCAGAATTTAGTGATAACTCACCTAATGAACAAATTAATATTGATCTTATATAGTGGAAGTTTGTAAGTAATCTGTGGTCCGTGTGTCACTCCTCTGTGGTTCTCTAAGTTAACCACATTTAGGAGTGTAGTCAACTGGTACCAACTTTGAAATACATGGGTCTTCACTGCCACATGACACACCAGCAGTGCTGTTCTCACATACCACTGAGTCTGGGTTGAACACTTGGTTAGATGGACAACAGATGGCCTCTCCAATCACAGTAGTACCAGCACAGACATAGAAGGCATTGCATTCAATAGCATCAGGTACAATGATACTGCCTTCTTCACATGCCTCGGGTTTCGCAGGGAGGGTCTCGGAGGGATCAACACATGTCGATTCGATGGGGTTAAAGATGAAGCCTGCTGTGTCACAGGGTATGATATCAGAGGCCATAAAGCCCCCCAGAGGGTTGGGGTAGCAGGCGTAGTAGCTGGTGCAGGCATCCAGCACCGGGAACACACCTTGCTGCGTACGGAACCACAGAGATTATAATCTATCTATCTATCTATCTATCTATCTATGTAATTCGCTATACCAGTGCAGCTCCAAACCATCTATTTAATTCATCTATATTTTTTTCTCTCTGTTGCTACCTTTTTTTATGTGTATGAAGGATCATAGTATGTAGGTTATTATATATTTTCATATCCTTTTTCTTCTCTTTATCAAAATAACAAACGGTAACATGATATCCAACCAACCTCAGTACACACGATGGGCCTCGGGGTGGTGGTGGGTGGTGGAGCCTTACACAAATTTTCTTCCTCGTTGAATAGCTGGCCGTCTGGACAACTCAATGACAGTGTGTTGGTTTCAGAGAGACACAACGTATACTTAGTAGCATCATAATTGTCAACCATAAAGGATGGAAATGGTCCTGAGCAACGACATCCTGAGAGATCTGGTGGTGTGTCTTGACGTAGAGATATGGCAGGTGTGGAATCATCAATAGAATAACAGCTTCCTGAACCATCTGCCCCTTCACCACAAACCTGATCATCCATACGTTAATTGATTGATTGATATTAGGCGCCACAAATTAGAGGTCATATAATAATAACGTCAGGAGAAGGTAAAATAAAGAAGATTTAGGGCTTTATGCTTATCGACTCATGGTGTTGGTCATTAAGGCAGTCAAGTCTAGTTACAAGGAGAAGGTGATAGAGAGGTGAGATAGTAAGCAGGAAAGAAGGAAATAGAAAGAAAATAAGGACAGTTGAGACCATCCTTAATTCTAAACCACACATTAATATAAAGATAGATATTAATACAAGTTATATTTACATGGAGTATAATAACAAGATTTTCTCTGTATAGCTACTGAAAGATAATACCTCTATACAGTATTTATATCCATAGTGAAACGAATCTAGTTCAGTTAGAGAAATGTCATTGATATAGAAGACTTTAGAAATAATAATTAATGAATAATGAATGAAATAATGAAGGAAGCAATGAGACGTGAATGAAGAAAACTAAGTGACCGTAATAATTAGACACTAAGTGGATTGTTAATGAAATAAAATGAAGCAGACTGACTGACAGCAAACACACACACACACACACACACACACACACACACACACACAGAGAGAGAGAGAGAGAGAGAGAGAGAGAGAGAGAGAGAGAGAGAGAGAGAGAGAGAGAGAGAGAGAGAGAGAGAGAGAGAGAGAGAGAGAGAGAGAGAGAGAGAGAGACCAAAGTGAAAGGTTAGGTTAGGTTAGGGGTCATATTGTGGGTCATATTGATAGGTTAGGTTAGGTTAGGGGTCATATTGTTAGGTTAGGTTAGGTTAGGGGTCATATTGTTAAGTTAGGTTAGGGGTCATATTGTTAGGTTAGGTTAGGTTAAGGGTCATATTGTTAGGTTAGGTTAGGTTAGGGTTTTTTTGTGGGTCATATTGTTAGGTTAGGTTAGGTTAGGATTTTTTTGTGGGTCATATTGTTAGGTTAGGTTAGGTTAGGGTTTTTTTGTGGGTCATATTGTTAGGTTAGGGTGTGTGTGTGTGTGTGTGTGTGTGTTTCGTGGCTACATCACAAACACAGGGTACCTTAGATGGGCCGTATTCAAGAACATCCATGGTGTATACGATGACGTGGTACCGGTACGACGGCTCTATTGTTTGTCAATGGAGTCCTCGTATCCCGGTACCATGCCATCGTATACACCATACGGATGTCCTTGCATACGATGTGTTATCTCACCGTGCCGGACTGACAATTGGCAACGACGATTGTCACGCCTCCAGAACAGACGGACAGGTTGGTGCAGCTGGAGCATCGTGTTCCCGAAGCCACACCCTCACACTTGTTCAACGATGCTGCCTCCTTCACCGTCACCGTCAGTACCTAATGTATATATATATATATATGTATATTTAATTTTATGTATATATGTAATTGTGTTGTTTATTTTTACTATATCTGTTGTTATGAGGTGTTATTTTTACTATATCTGTTGTTATGAGGTGTTATTTTTACTATATCTGTTGTTATGGTGTGTTATTTTTACTATATCTGTTGTTATGGTGTGTTATTTTCACTATGTCTGTTGTTATGAGGTGTTATTTTTACTATATCTGTTGTTATGAGGTGTTATTTTTACTGACTGTTATTATAGTGTGTTATTTTAAGGTATATAATACATTTTTATTACATTGGAGTGCCTTGATTCCTCCAAAGTATGCCAGGAAACAGGACCAGATGAACAAAAATAATGATGGCCTGTTGCTTGGAATAGTGTGGAGGAATCATTTGCTCCATTTTTACCACCAACACTGTACTATAACACCTTAAGGGTAAATCTGGAGCAACCGATTCCTCCAAACTATTCCAAGCAACACAACAACACCATTATTTTTCTGAATTTGGTCCTGTTTCCTGGCATACTTTGGAGGAATCATGGCACTCCAATGTAACAAAAGTGAATTACCCTTTTAACTCGTTCTTAAACTCACTCACTCATTCATTCACTCACTCACTCACTCACTCACTCACTCACCCACTCACTCCCTCACTCACTCACTCACTCACTCATCCACTCCCTCCCTCACTCCCTCACTCACTCACTCACTCACCCACCCATCCACTCACTCACTCACTCACCCACCCACTCCCTCCCTCACTCACTCACTCCCTCCCCCCTCACTCACTCCCTCACTCCCTCTCACTCACTCACTCACTCATCCACTCCCTCATTCACTCACTCACTCACCCACTCACTCACTCACACACACACACACACTCTATCCCTCCCTCCCTCCTCCCTCACTCACCCACCCACTCCCTCCCTCACTCTATCCCTCCCTCCTCCCTCCCTCACTCACTCACTCACTCACCCACTCTATCCCTCCCTCCCTCACTCACTCACTCACTCACTCACCGTCACGAGTAGCAAAGCCTTCCACATGATGATCCTGTTGTAATGATGCAAGCACTTGTTTGTTTAGATCTGAAGGTGAACAGAAATAAATTAGGATTAATGAGATAATACGCTATATTTTATGTATTAGCATTATTATTATTTATTTATTTATTATTGTACAGTCACAATCAAATAACCACCGACACTTTCCTTCCATCGTGCAAATAAATCAGTGTCATATCAAAATATAATCATACAACAACACCTTACGTCAACTCAAC
>JAWQEG010002142.1:7500-30000 GCA_033782935.1 Petrolisthes cinctipes | reverse complement strand
ACACTGACTCATACCACCTCATTCACACACACACACACACACACACACTGATTCATACCACCTCATTCACACACACACACACACACACACTGATTCATACCACCTCATTCACACACACACACACACACACTGACTCATACCACCTCATTCACACACACACACTGACTCATACCACCTCATTCACACACACACACTGACTCATACCACCTCATTCACACACACACACACACACACACACTGACTCATACCACCTCATTCACACACACACACACACACACTGACTCATACCACCTCATTCACACACACACACACACACACACACACACACTGACTCATACCACCTCATTCACACACACACACACACTGACTCATACCACCTCATTCACACACACACACACACTGATTCATACCACCTCATTCACACACACACACACACACACACACACTGATTCATACCACCTCATTCACACACACACACACACACACACTGATTCATACCACCTCATTCCCACACACACACACACAGACGATGACTTATGCTACTTCACACACACACACACACACACACACACACTGACTCATACCACCTCATTCACACACACACACACACAATGATTCATACCACCTCATTCACACACACACACACACACAGACGATGACTTATGCTACTTCACACACACACACACACACACACACTGATTCATACCACCTCATTCACACACACACACACACTGATTCATACCACCTCATTCACACACACACACACACACAGACGATGACTTATGCTACTTCACACACACACACACACACACACACACACTGATTCATACCACCTCATTCACACACACACACACACTGATTCATACCACCTCATTCACACACACACACACACACAGACGATGACTTATGCTACTTCACACACACACACACACACACACACACTGATTCATACCACCTCATTCACACACACACACACACACACAGACGATGACTTATGCTACTTCACACACACACACTTACACTCACATACACACACACTTACACTCCCATACACACACTTACACTCACATACACTTACTCTGAAACACACCCATTCAGTAATATTCTCCATGTTTTGTGATATCTATATAATGAATATGAAGGCCTCTCATTAAATATACTCTAAAGTCGTGTAAATCATATATATAATAGATCTTTGTATAGTTATGATACTAAAATGAATTTGTGTTTGTGTGTTCTTTCCCTCTGTGTCTGTCTATCTGTGTGTGTGTGTGTGTGTGTGTGTATACAGGTACTACTACTGTTACAAGGGCAATTACTACATCATGTCTTGTGCTGGTTCTCTCATCTTTAACCCCAACACCGGCCTCTGTACCTTTACTTCTGTTTACACCTGCCCTTATTGAGTTTACAACGAGTTAATATCAAGGATTGCTTAGTACTGGAGAAGGATAGACCACTCAGTGTTTATTTTGGTGTCGTGGCTCTGGCTGGCTGGGTGTGACGGTGGCGCCTCTAGCGGCCAGCAGGAATCAGCACTCCATCTCCCATCTGCTCTTCTTATATTTTTATCCTGATTAATTTTTAAGTTAGATTTCTTTACTAGTAATGCACAGGACCTTTGATAATAGTTATTTGGCTAAAGAATGAATAATTACTTTCATTATGGTCTAATTACATAATAAATTAAAATAATATCTATGACGAAGCTACTATTATATTGCTAAAATATCCATACCCACCGTTTATGTACAGCCACAATCAAATAACCACCGACACATTCCTTTCATTGTACAAATCAATCAGTGTCATATCAAAATATAATCATACAACACCTTACGTCATTTCAAATCCCTCATTTATTACTAGGAGGTGCTGCAAAATCATACACGTGTTGTTCTTTATTACCAAGATATTTACTATGATGAAAGGAAAGTGTCGGTGGATATTTGATTGTGGCTGTACAGTAACTCTAAAGTACCCCCCCAAAAAAGACATACATATAGTTTATTCTTAAAATTATAAAGCAATGAGCTACCTATAAATACTGTACAGTCGGCGGCAAAAGTCCTGTCGCCTCACTTGCTTCACCGAGGCACGCGATATTCATAGACTCGAGATTATCAAGTGTAGAAAACGTGCATATTTCTGGAGTCCATGAACACTGCGTGTCTCGGTGAAGCAGGTGAGGTGACAGAACTTCTGCCGCCGACTGTACAACACTGGTACAGCCACAATCAAATATCCACCGACACTTCCCTTACATGGTAGTAAATATCTTGGTAATAAAGAACAACACGTGTATGATTTTACACCACCTCATAAAAATAATTGAGGGGGTTGAGTTGACGTAAGGTGTAGTAAGATTATATTTTGATATGATACTGATTTATTTGCATGATGGAAGGAAGGTGTTGGTGGTTAGTTGATTGTGGCTGTACACACGACATCACCATCACCACCACTACCACCACCATGTGAGAATATTCTTGTTTACTATATTCTTACTTGCTGTGAGAACAAGACAGTTTATCTTTACATGTGCTTGAGAATAAAATATCAATCTTGTTTGGTGTATATAAGGTCCTATTAAAAACAAATTACATCATAAATTATCCCTTTCCTAATAATCTTCAACAGAAACCTATAATTGCTAAAGCATCCATCCTTTAATAACATTGAAGCATAATATTATCTAAAATGACTAATTATTACCTGTTTCTGATAATTATCTACAATATTGTTTCTTAATAGTCTTGTGCTGTATAATTAAATAAAAGGACATCCATACAGATTATATAGACCATACTTAATACTACAAAACAATGAACTATAAGTAATGTACAGTCGGCAGCATAAGTTCGCTTCATTTCCACCTGCGTATGTATGACCTATAGTGATGTTGAAATACAATTTTAATGCAGAGATTACAAATATAGTTCTCATATGGTAAACTATGTATGTTGTTGGAATAAAAACTGGTTCAGAATGTAACTATCTGGTCATATTAGCAACATACATACATACACTCTCTGAGGGAACTATGGGAAAGCCCAGCAGCCGCATATTAACCAAGTCCAACAATGTAAGTGTCATAAGGGTCCTCTCAGCCAATCAGAACGCTTGCTGGGCCAGCCTCAGATCTCTCAGCCAATGACAGCTCGTGGTACAAACCAGAGTCGAGCTGACACTGTATCCAACACAAACAATAATTTCTATTGTCGTTCTTACCATAACTGGATCAATATATCTGCCTGTACCAGAGAGGTGAGAAATTATTCTTGGCGAGGTGAAACATGAATGGAATCTATAATAAAACTACGAAAATATTCCCGGTTATCACTTTTGAGTGAACCTTATGAACCATTTGAGAGAGAGAGAGAGAGAGAGAGAGAGAGAGAGAGAGAGAGAGGCCAGACACCATACAACATACACATATGTACACTCGCGGTCAGAAATTGTGTCCCGATCCCCTGGCAAGATGAATCGCAAACAGCCTAGCTTTGAACAACAACTGTGCGTCTCCCTACAACACACATTTGTTCAAATCATCAAAGCTTGGCTAGTTGCAATTCATCGTACCAAGGGATCAGGACAAAAATTTTGTTTATATAAAAAAAATTTATTATATAAATAATTTTATATATATATATATATATATATATATATATATATATATATATATATAAAAAAAAAATTTATATAAAATTTTTTTTTATATAAAATTTTTTTTTATATAAAATTTTTTTTATATAAAATTTTTTTTATATAAAATTTTTTTTTATATAAAATTTTTTTTATATAAAATTTTTTTTTATATAAAATTTTTTTTTATATAAAATTTTTTTTTATATACAATTTTTTTTATATAAAATGTTTTTTATATAAAATGTTTTTATATAAAATGTTTTTTATATAAAATTTTTTTTTATATAAATTTTTTTTTTATATAAATTTTTTTTTTTTATATAAAATTTTTTTCATATAAAAATTTTTTCATATAACATTTTTTTAATATAAAATTTTTTTTTTATATAAAATTTTTTGTATATAAAATTTTTTTTATATAAAATTTGTTTTTATATAAAAAAATTTTTTATATAAAATTTGTTTTTATATAAATTTTTTTTTTATATAAATTTTTTTTTTATATAAAATTTTTTTTATATAAAATTTTTTTTTATATAAAAATTTTTTTATATAAAATTTTTTTTTATAAAATTTTTTTTTATAAATTTTTTTTTTTATAAAAATTTTTTTATATAAAATTTTTTTTTATATAAAATTTTTTTTTATATAAAATTTTTTTTTATATAAAATTTTTTTTTATATAAAATTTTTTTTTATATAAAATTTTTTTTATATAAATTTTTTTTTTATATAAAATTTTTTTTTATATAAAATTTTTTTTTATATAAAATTTTTTTTTATATAAATTTTTTTTTTATATAAAATTTTTTTTTATATAAAATTTTTTTTTATATAAATTTTTTTTTTATATAAAAATTTTTTTTATATAAAATTTTTTTTTATATAAATTTTTTTTTTATATAAAATTTTTTTTATATAAAATTTTTTTATATAAAATTTTTTTTATATAAAATTTTTTTTATATAAAATTTTTTTTATATAAAATTTTTTTTATATAAAATTTTTTTTATATAAAATTTTTTTTATATAAAATTTTTTTTATATAAAATTTTTTTTATATAAAATTTTTTTTATATAAATTTTTTTTTTATATAAATTTTTTTTTATATAAAATTTTTTTTTATATAAATTTTTTTTTTATATAAAATTTTTTTTTATATAAAATTTTTTTTTATATAAATTTTTTTTTTATATATTTTTTTTTTTATATAAAATTTTTTTTTATATAAATTTTTTTTTATATAAAATTTTTTTTATATAAATTTTTTTTTTATATAAATTTTTTTTTTATATAAAATTTTTTTTTATATAAAATTTTTTTTATATAAATTTTTTTTTTATATAAATTTTTTTTTTTATATAAATTTTTTTTTATATAAATTTTTTTTTTATAAGGTTCGAACAACTGTGCGTATCCCTACAACACACATTTGTTCGAATCATCAAAGCTTGGCTAGTTGTTATTCATCGTGCCTAGGGATCAGGGCACAATTTCTGACCGCGAGTGTACAGCACACACACACACACAACCACAAGAGAGAGAGAGAGAGAGAGAGAGAGAGAGAGAGAGAGAGAGAGAGAGAGAGAGCATACATACACACACTCACATACGCACACGCACACACACACGAACACACAACACTATAATTGACCCGGAAGTATGTGTGTGTGTGTGTGTGTGTGTGTGTAACTGTAAATATGTGTACCTGTGTGTGTGTGTGTTACTGTAAATATGTGCATCTGTGTGTGTGTGTAACTGTATATATGTGTACCTGTTTGTGTGTGTGTGTGTGTAACTGTAAATATTGTGCCTGTGTGTGTGTATAAATATGTGTAGGCCTACTTGTGTGTGTGTGTGTAACTGTAAATATGTGTGTCTGTGTGTGTGTATAAATATGTGTAGGCCTACTTGTGTGTGTGTGTGTGTGTGTGTGTGTGTGTGTGTGTGTGTAACTGTAAATATGTGTGCCTGTGTGTGTGTGTAAATATGTATACTTGTGTGTGTGCACCTGTATTTGTGGGTGTGTATGTGTTTCTGTGTAAATGTGTGCCCCTGTGTGTTTGTGTATGTGTGTGTGTGTAAATATGTGTAGGCCTACCTGTGTGTGTGTAACTCTAAATATGTGCACATGTGTTTGTGTGTACCTTTATGTGTATGTGTGTGTAAATATGTGCACCTGTGTGTGTGAAAATGTGTACCTGTGTGTAAATATGTGCACCTGTGTGTGTGTGTAAATATGTGTACCTGTGTATGTGTAACTATAAATATGTGCACCTGTGTGTGTGTGTGTAGCTATAAATATATGCACCTATGTGTGTGTGTGTAAATATGTGTACTTGTGTGTGTGTGTGTGTGTAAATATGTGTACCTGTGTGTGTGTGTGTGTGTAACTATGAATATGTGCACTTGTGTGTGTAACTGTAAATATGCGTACCTGTGTGTGTAAATATATGCACCTGTGTGTGTGTGTGTGTAAATATATGCACCTGTGTGTGTGTGTGTGTAAATATGTGTACCTGTGTGTGTGTGTGTAAATATGTATACCTGTGTGTGTGTAAATATGTGTACCTGTGTGTGTGTGTAAATATGTGCACCTGTGTGTGTGTAAATATGTGTACCTGTGTGTGTAACTGTAAATATGTGCACTTGTGTGCCTGGACATGGAGTAAGGCTCATCAATCTAGAATAGGTGCTGTGGAAATGAGTTACTTGAGAGGAGCATGTGGACTTACCAGATTAATGAGAGTGTGTATGAGAGATGTGGTATGAGTGAGAAGGCAATTGGTATTGAGGGTGGAGTGGTTGAGAGAGTGAAGCGTAATACATTGAGGTGGTTTGGACATGTAGAGAGAATGCAAGGTGAGGAGTTTGTAAAGAAGGTGTATGGAAGTGAAGTTGTGGGACCTGGTGTGAGAGGCAGACCTCCGGTTAGATGGCAGAACAGATTGGAAGAGTAAATAAAGGAGAGAAGCGTGAAGGGCAGAGGAGGGCTTGACCAAGTAAGGAGGGAGTGTTGAAACAGAGTGGAAGAGTATGTAAAGGAGAGAAGCGTGAAGGGCAGGGGAGGGCTTGACCAGGTAAGGAGGGAGTGTTGGAACAGAGTGGAAGAGTATGTAAAGGAGAGAAGAGTGAAGGGCAGGGGAGGGCTTGACCAGGTAAGGAGGGAGTGTTGGAACAGAGTGGAAGAGTATGTAAAGGAGAGAAGAGTGAAGGGCAGGGGAGGGCTTGACCAGGTAAGGAGGGAGTGTTGGAACAGAGTGGAAGAGTATGTAAAGGAGAGAAGCGTGAAGGGCAGAGGAGGGCTTGACGAGATAAGGAGGGAGTGTTTGAACAGGGACAACTACACTTCTGCCGTGGCCAGTGACCACCCCCTTAGTGGGAGTTCCCGGAGGAAACGAGGCGTCAGAGCTATAGATAGAAGCTGGGGTAATTTCGTCAAGCAAAAACTGGCAAGTGGCAAACTGGCAAGTTGGCAGCACTGTCGAGCTCAGTTAGTTACCCACCAGCACTGAAGGAGGAAGTACGTGTGTGTGTTCTCAGCTCCCGTGTGTAGGTGTGTGTGTGTGTTCTCAACTCCCGTGTGTCCGTGTGAGTGTGTGTGTGTGTGTTTTCAGCTCCCATGTGTACGTGTAGGTGTGTGTTCTCAGCTCCCATGTGTACGTGTGTGTGTGTGTGTTTTTCAGCTCCCATGTGTACGTGTGTATGTGTGTGTGTGTGTTAGTGTTGTCAGCTCGTGTGTACACATATAATACAACCATATGTGAGTTTTTATGTGCATTATTTATTTATTATGTATTATTTTCTTAATATATATTATTATTATTATTATTATTATTTTTGTTATAATTATTACGGTATTATTAGTTATTATTATGATTACATACATATATACAAGGTTAAAAAAGTATAATATCAATATACAAAACACATGTATTTTTGTTCTACGTGTGTTTATAATTTCACACACAACGAGAAGAGAGAGTGTGTGTGTTTGTGTGTGTGTGTGTACGCACGGGCCTTAGAGCGTATGCGTATGTATGTGTGTGTGTTCAGGGTCAACTAACGGTGTGTGTGTGTGTGTGTGGTTAGTGGTAAGTATTTGTATGTGTGTGTGTGTGTGTGTGTAGGGAAGAGAGAGAAAAGGGTGGAGGGAGGAACACACACACACTGGTACACATGTATAACACACACACACACACACTCACATACTGGTACACACACACACACTGGTACACATGTAGATTATAACACACACACACACACACTGGTACACATGTAGATTATAACACACACACACACACACTGGTACACATGTAGATTATAACACACACACACACACACACAGGTACACACACATGTATATAACACACACACACAAACAGGTACTCATGTATGTTATAACACACACACACACACACACACTGGTACACATGTAGATTATAACAAACACACACACACACATACACTTTAATAAAAAAATATTGTATAATTTTTACATAAACAGAAAAATGGCTTGGAATAGTATAATAATATAATTAACTTTTGGTAAATTGAAGCACCTTGATTCCTCTTAATAATAATAATATAATAATAATAATAATAGTAAAATAATAACAATAATAATAATTCTGTTGCCTGGAGTAATCAGTAGCTCCAGTTTTACCACCTACACTATGATTACGTTGAAATTTTGTTAAGAAATATATACTTATCATAATTATATTTTAACTTCCTCTCTTTTTTTCTTTACAGATAATTTAACAAAGGAAGGAGAGAGAGAGAGAGAGAGAGAGAGAGAGAGAGAGAGAGAGAGAGAGAGAGAGAGAGAGAGAGAGAGAGAGAGAGAGAGAGAGAGAGAGAGAGAGAGAGAGAGAGAGAGAGAGAGAGAGAGAGAGAGAGAGAGAGAGAGAGAGAGAGAGAGAGAGAGAGAGAGAGAGAGACTAGTACATATAATATTATTATCGTTTTTATTATTATTTAAAAATGAATGACGTAATCTTACCATTAAAAATTCCTAGGCCTAAAATTAATACAAAATACAATAGGCCTAATTCAGAATACACTAATAATTCTGAATACAGTAAACCTAATTCAGAATATAGTAGGTCTAATTCTGAAAATAGTAATAATACAAAATCCAATAGGCCTAATTCAGAATACAGTAGGCCTAATTCAGAATACAGTAGGCCTAATTCTGAATACAGTAATAATTTAGAATACAATAGGCCTAATTCACCACCCAAAGATTATATAGATATTGATAAAAACTCGAAAATTGGAGAAAATTTTGATGAAACTGAAAAAAAATGAATGAAAAATTTGAAAATATTTTTTGAAAAAATTAAAACTGAAAAAAAAGTAAAAATTTGAAAATTTTTGACCGTGAAAAGTTAATAAGAAAAGGTTTGGAACTGAATAAAAGTATTGAAATTATTTGGAAAAATAGTAAAGAGTGAAATTCGAAAATAATTTTGAAACTGAAACAAATATTAAACTGAAAAATTTGAAACAGAAAAAAAAAAGGCCAAATATTTTCAAACAGAAAATGAAAGTTTGAAAAAAAAAAAAAAAACATTAATTAAAACCGTATGAAATTTGAAACAGAAAAATTGAAAAAAATTGAAATAGAAAATGAAAGTTTATTAAAATAAAATTTAAAACTGAGAATTTATAAAAGTGAAATAGAAAAAAAATTAGGAGAGAGAGAGAGAGAGAGAGAGAGAGAAAGCACACTAATAATGATTTAATTGTCAAAATACTCAACAATATAAAATCATGTTAGTTGTAAATTTGGAGCAAACGATTCCTCCAAACTACTCCAGGCCACATTATACCATTATATTTATCCATAGTGTCCTGTTGCCTTACATACCTCGGAGGAATCAAAAGTCTCCATTTTGATCATTACATTTAACGAAATAAAAAGGAAAAATTTAACAGGCTTTTGTAAATAATTCCATTTTTTTTTATTGTTAATTTTTTTTTTTTTTTAAATATTTAATAACAAAATAAATGTGAATATTTCTTTGAGTAATTAATTATATTTTCATTATTATTATGCAATATTTAAAGTTAATTAGTTTAATTTTAAGTTATTTGGATTATTTATATAAACATACATACATTGCACATACATACACACATATGCATACATACACATAAATAAATATACATACATACATATAAATAAATATATATATACACACATATTAATAAAATTTATATGCATAAATATGATTTACATTCATACATACTGTATATACATATAAACAAAAATATGTATGCATAAATAAATATACATATACATTATTGACATACATACATATACATAATTACAGTACTCCGATATATGTTATTTTCATTAACAATACTGTATCATATACATTTAATTCAATTTATATTAAAAATAATTAAATGTGCTTTCTACGCATTATTTTAATTAAAAATATAATATATATTTAAATTTGGTACCGGTATATATAATTATAATTAAAAAACAATATATATAAATTATTAATGTAACTATATACATTATATATATATATTTTATAATTAATGTAACCATATAAATTACTATATATACCATATATAATTAATTTAACTATATAAATTACTGTATATATATAAATATAATTAATGTAACTATATATTGTTATAAATATACATACATATATATACTGTATATATGGCCCATTGTTATTGACATATATTTATTACATAAATGTTTATATCTAAATGATAAAAATATGATTATAAATAATAATGATAATATGTATCGATATATTTTTATTAGTATATATCCCACTGAGAGAGAGAGAGAGAGAGAGATCCATGCTACACAACACAAACACACACCCACACCACACACAACCAAGTACACACACCTCATACTATTATTTCAATATGTTTCTTTCGTACACCTTACACACTACTCGCACACTCTTGTACTACACTTATTTATTCATGTATTTTTGTTATATGTTTGTTCCCTCTCTTCTTCCTCCACTCTATGTACCACACATATATGGCCACTCCTGTAGTGCCAGGTATACCACTCCTATATCCCTGGTCTATTGTTAGCCAGATGGGTACACTAATCCCAGACCCAGACAGACCTAAGCCGCCCTTGGGACCACGCCTTCCTTCAGCCAAGCCACTTCATGCCCCCTGGGGACACCAACTGCAGTCTCCCATTCCCGCGCCAGACTGACTCATTCATGGGAATATCTACCTTCCCCACGCTCGTAGGCCGGGTGGTCACATGGTAATGCCTCATCCGGGACCCGGACTGGACCATATAATTATAAGGGCCCAGGCCTCCTGGGTCAACCACTCAATCACGCTCGAGCACTGGAAAGAGAAGGTCCTGCCTGCCGTCACCCTGTCTGCCACCACACTACCTAGCTGCCCCAAGTCTATCCATGTTTCTGTCTTGATCACACGGCCATCCTCCTTCCTCCAGCCAACTCCTGCAGCAACTACGGCTCACCTATGGCACGGCACGCCAGCATACTACCATATTCTGTGTGACCCTCATGTACTACCAATAAACTGTATTGTGTATTCTGGAGTCTGTTCACCCCGGGTAATGACGCAAGGCCTTCCTTGATGTTATAAGTTTACCTAATGTGTTACCATGTTTTAAAACGGTTATGAAAGACGACTTTCAGCCACATAAGTTCAACTTATGTGTTACCAGGATGCGGGACGTGGACCCAAGTCGTCATGCATCCCACCAACCACCTTCCCCAACCTCCACCCTTTGGAAAGTGAAAAAAATTACATTACAATGTTTACTTGAACCTCACATCACCAGCTCATACTGCACATTTGTTCAATATTTGAATTTAAGCAAAGGCATATTACTATTTAAAAATAAAAGTTTCTCTACTTTATCTGCATTAAGGCACTTACATTTTTCATCATAGATTATTCCAACCCCACTGAAATTGCAGTATGTGGCTCATCATTTTCATCACTCCTTGATGATGTGAGCAATTGACTCATTGCGTCTGATACTGTTGTATTTGTAGGCCTACTTGGTGTTGGTGTACAGCTGGTAGGCTGGCTACCTTTCAGTTGTGTTTTTGTTGGTTCAGTAAGTTCAGTTTCATCACACAGGGCAACAATTGCTGCTTGCACTTGGTCAGTGATTAAAGAAGAGAAAAGTTTACCTTTATATCTAAGATCAATATAAGTTGCAATCCTATATATGTTCATCTCGTCAAGGCCAGCAAATCTTTTGTCAAGATTAGCCCTCATGGTTCATTTCATAATGTTTATTACATTAATTAGTAGTTTCCTCTTCATCTTTATCATTAAGCTTTCGATATGTCTAACACAACAATAAAAGTTTCACTGAAATTCCTAATAGTGGATGACCATGAATCAGAAAGGAGGGATAGATAATGGCCAGTAGAGCGTCTCTGACGGAAACCATACTGACGACCAGAAAGAAGGTCGTGACGAGTAAGGTGTTTTTTAATTTTGGAGTTAAGAATAGATTCGAATACTTTAGATAGACAAGAGATCAGAGCAATGGGGAAATAGTTGGAGGGTTGGGAGTGGTCTCCTTTCTTCAGAACAGGTTGGATCAGAGCAAACTTCCAGCAAGAAGGAAAAATGTTAGATGACTGACAAAGATGGAAGTTTTCCTAGGCAGGATGTCAGCACGGAAGCACAGTTCTTGAGAACAACAGGAGGAATCCCATCAGGCCCGTACACGGTCTATCCTTCTCAAGTACTAGGTAATCCTGACTAGAATCCTTACTATCAACCAGTATCCTGTCCACAGCCCTAGGGTTGTAACGCAACAATTGACGAGGGGATCATATCTAATAAGGTTAAGAGGATACAGGTAATCCTTTGATAAACTGGAGGGGTAATAATTCCTCCAAACTATGTCACCAAACAGATCCCCCGTTAAATTAACATTGAGGCCGTCTGTTTCCCAGTATAGTTTGGAGGAATCAGTAGCCATCCAATTTCAGGTGCGAGTGACAATTTGGAGTTGAAGACAGAATGGTCATTTTTTAAAGTAAGAAGTGTTTTATTACAAAATCCACTAATCATTACAAAGAGACAGACATACTGTATGTATAATATAAAAATAATAAAGGTAATGTAAAAGCTGCACCTATATATATAATGAAGAAACTCCACCTACTGTATATATATATAATGAAGAAACTCCACCTAAATATATAATGATGAAATTCCACCTATATATAAAATGAAGAAACTCCACTTATATACAAGGTGTCTCACGAGTTGTAGCAGAGCCGAAGGGAGATGAAAGATTATCCAATTTTAAGCAAAAAATACTCTATAAATATATATTGTTCAAAAGCTGGTTTATGAGTAAATACAATCAAATAACCAACGACACTTTCCTTTTATCGTAGTAAATATCTTGGTAATAAAGAACAACACGTGTATGATTTTGCAGCACCTCATAATAATACTTGAGAGGGTTGAGTTGATATACAGTGTTGTATGGTTATATTTTGAAATGATACTGATTTATTTGCATGATGAAAGGAAAGTGTCGTTGGATATTTGATTGTGGTTGTACATACTCATACATTTACTCATAAACCAGCTCTTAAAAAATATATATTTATAGAGTATTTTTTGCTTAATATTGCATAATCTTTCATCTCCCTTCGGCTCCGCCACAACTTGCAAGACACTCTATATATAATGATGAAACTCCACCTATATAATAAGGAAAATACTCCACCTATATATATATAATGATGAAACTCCACCTATATATATAATGATGAAATTCCACCTATATATATAATGATGAAACTCCACCTATATATATAATGATGAAACTCCACCTATATATATAATGATGAAATTCCACCTATATATATAATGATGAAACTCCACCTATATATATAATGATGAAACTCCACCTATATATATAATGATGAAACTCCACCTATATATATAATGATGAAACTCCACCTATATATATAATGATGAAATTCCACCTATATATATAATGATGAAATTCCACCTATATATATAATGATGAAACTCCACCTATATATATAATGAAGAATTGGTGGGATACTGATTCCTCCAAACTCTGCCATGAAACAGATCCCCTATTAAGGTGTTTCGTGGCATAGTTTGGAGGAATCAACAGAGACCTTCCAATTCACCCCTTAATCAACTAACAAAAAAATCACCCCTTAAGGACCCTGTGATTGTGTATGAAAATTGAAGACTTCCGATTCCTCCTGCGCATGCCATGAAACAAGCTCCTTCCATATGGGTGTGTGTTTCGTGGCAATGTTTGAAGGACTCGTTTACCTCCAATTTTTTTTACTACATCACAGGGTCCCTTAATTAATCCAACAATTCCTCTCTTGCACCCTCAACTAATCCAACACCACCTCTCTCGCACCGCTAACTAATTCAACACCACCTCTCGCACCGCTAACTAATCCAACATCACCTCTCTCGCACCGCTAACTCAGTATAGCATAACCTGTCGCACGGTGTAGATGGCTTCGTTGTCGGAGGCGGCGATGAGCGTGGTGCCGTCTATGTCGAGAGAGTTGATGGGTAGAGGTGATGGAGGGATGATGGAGGTGGTGTCGACGCAGCCGTTACACACAGCACTGCTCACCCACACTGTCACACTACCACCTGCAATAATAACAATATGACAACATTATCTTTATTAATACATGAAATAATAATACAACTCAAATAATACAACTGCTCACCCACACTGTCACACTACCACCTGCAATAATAACAATATGACAACATTATCTATATTAATACATGAAATAATAATACAACTGCTCACCCACACTGTCACACTACCACCTGCAATAATAATAATAATACAACATACTCATAATATTACATGAAATAATAATACAACTCAAACAGAAATAATAATAATATGAAATACTAACAATAATACAACATAATCATAATAATACTGTACATGAAATAATAATACAACTCAAATAGAAATAATGATAATAATACAAGATAATGATGCAAGAAATAATAATACAAATAATAGAAATAACACAATTAATAGAAATAATAATACACTATAAATAATATAAATAATAATACAAATAATATAAAAAATATGCATAATAATACAAATAGAAATAATAATATAAATACCAGTAATAGAAATAATAATACAAATAATAAAAAATTATAATAATACAAATAACAGAAATAATACAAATAATAGAAATAATACAAATAATAGAAATAATAATACAAATAATAAAAAATAATAATAATACAAATAATAGAAATAATAATAGAAATAATAGAAATAATAATACAAAAATAATATTAATATAAATAATAGAAATAATAATACAAATAATAGAATAACACAAATAATATAAATAATAATAATACAAATAATAGAATTAATAATACAAATAATATAAATAATAATACAAATAATATAAATAATAATACAAATAATAGCACATAATTATTATATCCTTTTAAGGTGGTAATTCTTTTTTGTTACATTGGAGTGCCTTGATTCCTCCAAAGTATATCAGGAAACAGGACCAGATGAACAAAAATAATGAATGGTGTTCTGTTGTTGCTTGGAATAGTTTGGAGGATTCAGTTGCTCCAGATTTACCAACACAAAACTTCCCCCTTAACACAGGCTCAGTAAATCCAGAATTAACCCACCTTGCTGTTCCCAAATTAATTCATTAACTCACTTTGCATTACCCAAATTAACTCATTAACTCACTTTGCATTACCCAAATTAACTCATTAACTCACCTTCCTGGCCCAGAACTAACTCACCTTGCTTTACCCAAATAAACTCATTAAAACTCATTAGCTCACCTTGGTGTTGTCTAGTGGGTGTGTATGGTGTGATGTGAGAGTGTGTAGGTGTGGCTGAGGCTGAAGCATCCCAATGTAACAGTTGACCATCTAAACCACCAGTAAACAGATGGTCAGGAGCACCAGGGTGAAAACTAACTTCACTCACTGAAACACAACAAAAATGTTATTGTTGTATTGTTGTTAAAGGTTATGTTAAATGTTATGGTAAATGTTATGTTTAATGTTTATGTTAAATGTTATGTATATGCTATGTTAAATGTTATGTATATGCTATGTTAAATGTTATGGTAAATGTTATGTTAAATGTTATGTATATGTTATGGTAAATGTTATGTTAAATGTTATGTATATGTTATGTTAAATGTTATGTAAATGTTATGTTAAATGTTGTGTATATGTTATGTTAAATGTTATGTATATGTTATGTTAAATGTTGTTGTTGTTAGAATAGACACATATGTAGCCTATAGTCCTGGTCAAAAATGTTGTTGTTGTTATTGTTGTTGTTAGAATAGACACATATGTAGCTTATAGTCCTGGTCAAAAATGTTGTTGTTGTTGGATGATTAGTATTGACCACGACTGTATGCATGTTATGCTATTGTATTATACACACACATGTATGTACTGTATGTTATGTTATTGTATTATACACACATGTATGTACAGTCGGCAGCATAAATTCGCATCCAGTCAACGTACTTTATACTGTTAATATGCCAAGATAACGTTACATTTTGAACCAGTTTCTATTCTAATATCATAAGAAATTTAGCATATGAGAAGTATGTCTGTCATCTCTGCATTTAAATAGCATTACAACATTACTACACTCATACTTACGCTGTTGCAAATGAAGCGAACTTATGCTGCCGACTGTACATAATCATGTTGCATTATCCACACGTATGTACGTACGTTATGTTGTTGCATTATACACACATGTATGTATGTTATCTTGTTGCATTATACACATATGTATGTTATCTCATTGAAATATACATACACAATAATATGAATGTGAAAAAATTTGCAAAAGAAATATGAATGTGTGTAAAAAAAAAATATGAATGTGTGAAAAAATACGTATGTGTGAAAAAATATGAATGTGCGAAAGAAAAATATGAATGTGTGAAAGAAAAATATGAATGTGCGAAGAAAAAAAAAAATGAATGTGCGAACAAAAATATGAATGTGCGAAAGAATGTTGTTGTTGTTTTTCGCACTTGGTCCGTTGTGAGCTGCGATGATGGTGAAGGGTTGTGTTGTGTTGCGTAGGTCCCAGATGGCCAAAGCACCGTCCTCACCACCTGCCGCTACCAGGTGTTGCTGGGTCGGGTGTACTGCAAGGTCATACACGCCTACCTGGGTGTGTAAGGTCAGGTTAGGTCAGGTTAAGTTAGGTGGTATTAAGGTCAGGTCATACACGCCAACCTGGGTGTGTAAGGTCAGGTTAGGTTAGGTCGTGCACATCAACCTCGTAATGTAAGGTTAGGTTAGGTGGTATTAAGGTCAGGTTAGGTTAGGTTAGGTGGTATTAAGGTCAGGTCAGGTTAGGTTAGGTGGTATTAAGGTAAGATCAGGTTAGGTTAGGTGGTATTAAGGTAAGATCAGGTCAGGTTAGGTGGTATTAAGGTCAGGTTTGGTTAGGTGGTATTAAGGTTTGGTTAGGTGGTATTAAGGTTAGGTTAGGTGGTATTAAGGTCAGGTCAGGTTAGGTGGTATTAAGGTCGGGTCATATACATCAACCTTGTAATATAAGGTCAGGTCATACATGCCAACCTGGTTATGTAAGGTCAGGTCAGGATAGCTTAGGTTGTATTAAGGTCAGGTCATATACATCAACCTCGTAATTTAGCACATAATCATATCCTTTTAACACAGGCTCAGTAAATCACTTATTCTGTATGACAATGAATAACACAAGCCTGGGGAAACATTAGGTGGTGTTCAATGAGTGTCAAATGAAGTACAGTAGTGTATAATGAATATATATAGTAACACAAGCCTGGGATAACATTGGGTGGTGTTCAATTAGTGTAAAATGAAGTACAGTAATATACAGTCATGGCCATATATAATCATCCATATAGGGGTAACTCACATAAGAGTTTGACAGCTTCCCTCTGTTCCTTAGATGATAAACTTTCCAATAAATAGGTTAACTACCATCTTTTAATTTAATACAAGTAGCTACACACTACTTAAAACAATAACATCATATGTGAACTTGAAAACATTAGACAATAAATTGTTTGAGATACCCATATGTGGATGATTATTATTGACCATGACTGTATAATGAATATATAACACAAGCCTGGGATAATATTGGGTGGTCTTCAATGAGTGTAAAATAAAGAAGAGACTGACCTGATCTAGACTGTGTAGGGTGGCCTTGGTTGGCTGAGGTGCTCGTATGTCCCACAACCTGAGGTAACCCTGCAGGCTGCCAGTCAGTATCTCATTGGCTCTCACGTATACTGCTGTATACACACTACACCCTCCCACACTCTCTGTAACACATGATATACAAGATAATACACCACCTGTATACACACTACACCCTCCTACACTCTCTGTAACACATGATATACAAGATAATACACCCCCTGTATACACACTACACCCTCCTACACTCTCTGTAACACATGATATACAAGATAATACACCACCTGTATACACACTACACCCTCCCACACTCTCTGTACACAACCAGTGTTATACAAGAATTGGTTCGGGTTTATATTAAAAAAGGTGATATAGGAGAAGGTTGAGGTATGTACTAAAATATAAATAAATACATAAATAAATAAGAGTCACAGAAGCTTGATGCATAACAATAAAATATAAAACATAAAAAAATGTTGAGGTATAAAAATAAATAAATAAAAAGGCAGAGAAGGTTGACACATATAAATAAAAAAAATATTAGAAGAGACATCTGTGTGTGTGTGTGTATGTAGCAGTTTGTTTATTTGTAAATTAGAAGGTATGTACGTGTGTGTGTGTGTGTGTGACTGCTTGTACACTAGTAAATTAAAAGATACGTGTGTGTGTGTGTAGCAGTTTGAGTATTTGTAAATTAGAAGATACGTGTGTGTGTGTGTGTGTGTGTATAGTTAGGAAACACACCAACCAACCAACCAACCAACCTACCCATGGTCCTAACAGGTCTTTCTTGGCCTGGGTTGATAATGACCAGTTTTCCATCTTCACCAACTGAGGCAATCTGGTCACCATTACTAGTTAAGCCAGTACAAGGAGCATGACCTGAAAAACATCAACATAAGGCGGTCATTAATACACTATTGGTACTTGTATTCATTTTGTATTCCCTCTAGAAATTCATTTTGTATTCACTCTTGTATTCATTTTGTATTCCCTCTGGTATTAACCAAAATATTGATGTCGTGTTGATGTTGTTGTTTGTAATAGTTTGTTTTGTTTCATCATGCTATATACCACAGATATATTTATCACATTAATAGAAACACATACATTTATTGTTTACATTTACTTTCACCCTGTTCATCTATTGCCATCCATCGTGTGTGTGTGTGTGTGTGTGTGTGTGTGTGTGTGTGTGTGTTTAGTGTCCATAAATGTATCGTGTACAGTTGGGGAATAATGTATGTGAACACTGTTAGGGTCTTCTGGCAACATCCCCAAAAGTAAACACATCAATGAGAAAAAGTCTTTATGAATTGAAGGATAACTTTTATTTCCTTCCTGCTTGCTGTCACACCTCTCTATCACCTTTTTCTGGCGCTATATGACCTTGCTGCTGCGGCGCCTAATATATATCAATCAATCAATCAATCAATCAATCAATCACTCTCTCTCCCTAACTGTACATTGGGGCACCTTGATTCCTCCAAACTCTTTCTGGCAACTGGTCAATATTATTTTTGTTCATCTGTTCCTGTTTTTTTTTGGAGGAATCAAGGCATTGTAATGGTACCAACATTTTTATTACCCCCCTAATTTACAGAGCTTAAGGACCCTGTTGTTGTGTATGAGAACTGGAGGCTTCTGATTCCTCCTAACTAATCCAATTTTTGAAGGACTCATTTCCCTCCAATTTTTTTACTATATGAAAAGAGAGTTCAATATTCTTTCACAGGTTGTATGGAAGAGAGGTAATTATTCTTACACATGTTATATGGAAAGAGAGGTAATTATTTTTACACAGGTTATATGGAAAGAGAGGTAATTATTCTTACACAGGTTATATGGAAAGAGAGGTAATTATTCATACACAGGCTATATAGAGAGAAAGGTCATTCATTACTGCAGAAGTACTGCAATGAATGGTCTATCAAGTGACTCAGTGATTACTAAAACAATAAACCTAATAATAACATTTTATTGCAGTTACGTAGTCTTATAATACAAAACAACAAACCTAAAACCTAATAATGTTTGAAACTGAGATGTGCTTACTTGTTCTGAAACTGTGAATTTGTTTCCATGATGTTTTGTGTTCCAGATGTCCACCAACATTGTGCTGGTAGAGGTGAACACTTCCTGTACTGCTGGCTGTGGCAAATGTATCACGAGTCACGTACTGCAAAGAAAAGGTTAACAAACTATTTTACATCACACCCTCCATGTACACTCGTAATCCAAAATTTGTATCCAGGTCTTGTTGAAGTTTCGAATCATTTGACATACTAGTGAACCATTTACAATGCTTATCCTGTTTCATATTTGTATCCAGGTCTTGTTGAAGTTTCGAATCACTTGACACACTAGTGAACCATTTACAAAGCTTATCCTGTTTTATATATAGCTTGAGCTCGCTTAATATATGATCAGGCTATTCAAAGCAAGCCTGGATACATATTTCGGATTGCGAGTGTACAGCCACAATCAAATATCCACCAACACTTTCCTTCAATAGTGTTACACCTCGGTAATTATTTACATCACTTACATCCCCACTTTTCTTATGTATAGGTACAGCCATAATCAAATATCCACCGACACTTTCCTTCCATCATCGTGTAAATAAATCAGTATCATATCAAAATATAATCATACAACAACACCTATTACGTCAACTCAACCCCCTCAGTTATTATTATTATGAGGTGCTGCAAAATCATACACGTGTTGTTCTTTATTACCAAGATATTTACTACGATGGAAGGAAAGTGTCGGTGGATATTTGATTGTGGCTGTACAAGGGCAGACCACAATCCCTAGCCCACCTGAGACGAAGCCCGATATCTGGAGCAGGCGGTTTCTGGAAGACAGCCCACCCAAACCACCATGAGGCTACACACACACACACACACCTCAAACCAATGGAGGATTTAGGTGGGCTGTCGTCCAGAAACCGCCTGCTTCAGATCTCGGGCTTCGTCTCAAGATGAGCTGGGGATTATGGTCCGTGACTGTACAATTAATAATTTTACACTCATTGAAGATCAACCAGTGTTTCCTGAGGCTTGTGTTATTCTTTATCATATAATTATAACTAAGGAGACAAAACAGACACCTTCAATGATATGCTAATAGGATATTTGTTTCATGGCATAGGGTCAATTCCACAGTGGTTGGTAGTGGTTTGTAAGCACGCAAACGAAAGAATGTTAGCTGTGTAAATGACTTATGGGTGAATTATTTATCGAATTTGGTGAGTAAACTATGCAGTGATCATCATTATCTAACTGTTGGATAGATTTTGTGAATGTGGATACTCAGCTTTTGGAAAATAATGAAGCCTTACAAGTGTGGTTGGTTGGGAAGCTAACAAACGAATACCACTGTGGAATCAACCCGGCAAATTCACCGACAAAAGAATTTACCTAACCTAACCTAACCTAACTACACACCTGTATATCATTAACATTGCCTTGGTGTGTAAGGTGGTGTTGTAGGTTGGGGTCGTCGTCACATTCTGGTACCCGCCAAACACACACTTCATTCTCCTGTAATGTTAACAATAATAATTTATAATAAGAATAATATATAATAAGAATAATTATTAATAATACTTTTGTTATTATAAGCAATAAGAATAATATATAATAAGAATAAATAATATAATAATAGTTATTAATAATATTTTTGTTATCATAAGCAATAAGAATAATATATAATAAGAATAAATAATATAATAATAATTATTAATAATACTTTTGTTATTATAAGCAATAAGAATAATATATAATAATAATAAATAATAATAATAATAATTATTATTATTATAATAATATCATAAGCATAAATAATAATATATAAGAATAAATAATAATAATAATTATTATTAATAATATTTTTGTTATTATAATCAATAAGAATAATTTATAATAAGAATAAATAATATAAGAAAAATGATTAATAATACTTTTGTTATTATAAGCAAAACCCCTGGTCATTCACATTCTTTAATTAAGGTGGTAATTCTTTTTTTGTTACATTGGAGTGCCTTGGTTCCTCCAAAGTATGCCAGGAAACAGGACCACATGAACAAAAATTATTGTGTTCTGCTGTTGCTTGGAATAGTTTGGAGAATTCAGTTGCTCCAGATTTACCAAGACAAATGTAGTCAGAGAATTAATTGGAGATAAAAAATGAGTCCCTCAAACATTGCCACAAAACACACACACACACACACACATACATTGAAAGAGCTTGTTTGTTTGTTTCGTAGTATGGTCAGGAGTAATTAGAAGCCTCTGATTTTCATACATAATCAATCACAGGGTCCTTAAGGGGGTGCGGGAGTAGGGGACAGGCTTGGGGGGTGCGGGAATAGGGGGACAGGCTTGGGATGGGTAGAAAGCCTGTCCCCTATTCCCGCACCTCCCTAACCCTCCCCCCCAAGCCTGTCCCCCTACTCCCACACCCTCCCTAGCCTGTCCCCCTACTCCCGCACCCCCCTAAACCCCCCCCCAAGCCTGTCCCCCTATTCCCGCACCCCCTTAACTGAACAAATTATAATATGGGCACATATATATATA
>JAWQEG010002142.1:2500-5000 GCA_033782935.1 Petrolisthes cinctipes | reverse complement strand
ATATTGAAAGAATTACTGTTATTGCACACAGTTTTTCTACCTTCATTACCCACTTATTTAGACCATTCTAAGACTATTTTCTTCTATGGCATTTCCTCCGCAAATGCCCCATTTCCAAGATAGGGTTCAAATGGGGCATTTTCAAATTAGCCTGACCTTACCTACCCTAACCTAGACCACATCAGACTACCGGGACCTAACCTGGGCAGACTACCGGGACCTAACCTGGGCAAACTACCGGAAAATAACCGTGGTAAAGTACAGGAAATGACTGGGGCAAAATACTGGGACCTAGCCGGATCTGGCAACACTGCTACAAAACGGGGTACCCAAAACGGTAATTCTTTCAATATTAACCCGCTTGATTAATACCGGCAATTCTTTCAATAAGTAACGTATTTTATCTCGTGTAACTATTATAGTACCGGTATTTTATCTCCTGTAAAAACAAATATAGTATTTTATCTTCTGTAACAACAAATATAGTATTTTATCTCCTGTAACTATGTTAGCCATTAAAGAGTTAATAAACACATACAAATAATACACTTTACATTATAATTCCGTTATTGGCTCAGCGTGTGGTGTTGAACTCAGTGGTGCCAGGTCTGCTCTGCTCTGCTCTGTTCTGCTAAGTCTGCTTGGCCAAATTTCCCCAACAACTTCAACATCAGCCTAATATCTCTTTTTAAATCAAAATTCCCTGTTTACTCTTGAAGATTGTCGCATATATACCATCTACTAATTCTACTTGATATATATTTCGTCTGGTAGAAATTTCCTCATTCACTCTTAATTAAGGGGGTGCTGGAATAGGGGACAGGCTTGGGGGGGTGAGGGGTTGGGGGGTGCTGGAATAAGGGGACAGGCTAGCTTGTGGTAGGTAGAAAGCCTGTCCCTTAATCCCGCACCCTATAACCCCCCCCCCAAGCCTGTCCCCCTACTCCCGCATCCCCCAAACCCCCCTGACCCCCCCAAACCCCCCCAAGTCTGTCCCCCTACTCCCGCACCCCCTTAAACAATCTTTATGTAATTTCCCCATTATTACCTCTAATTCTTCATGTCTAGGGACTATTCTCCATACTTGGCATCACTGTTGTTCACCTCTACTACTGTTTGTTTATATGTGGGTGTCGACTCGTGACCTTTTCAACGGCACCTTCGTATGTTTTTGAACTGAATTTAAATGAAAAAAAGTTTATTTATTACTCTCTGATTATACTAAACGGCAGCAGGTCGAACGGAACAATATCTCTCTCTCTCTCTCTCTCTCTCTCTCTCTCTCTCTCTCTTGGCCAATATAGCATCTTGGTTTCACAGAATGCGATCAACACTTCGACCAATTGTACACTTAATTATAATATAATTGTACACTTAATATTAATATAGTATGGGCTAGGTAGGGCTCGTAGCGAAGTTATGACCTTCACACACCTTTTCACACCAATTAGGGGGGTGCGGGAGTAGGGAAGAGGCTTGGGGGGTTTTGGGGGGTGCGGGAATAGGGGACAGGCATGGGGGGGGTGAGAATAGGGGGACAGGCTTAGGGTGGGTAGAAAGCCTGTCCCCGATTCCCTCACCCCCCCCCTCCCCAAGCCTGTCCCCCTACTCCCGCACCCCCTAAAATCCCCCAAGCCTGTTCCCTACTCCCGCACCCCCCTAATCCCCCCAAGCCTGTCCCCCTATTCCCGCACCCCCTTAAGACATCAACATAACCACAAAAATATCCAGGTCGTGAGGCTGATGGTAGTGGAATGATAGTGATGATAGAATGATATAGTGATGATGATGATGATGATTGATAGTGATGTTGGAAATAGTGTAAACAAATGATAGTGATGATAGGATTTAGTTATATTAAAGTGGTAATTCTTTTTGGTTACATTGGAGTGCCTTGATTCCTCCAAAGTATGCTAGGAAACAGGACCAGAAGAGCAAAAGTAATGGTGTTCTGTTGCTTGGAATAGTTTGGAGGATTCAGTTGCTCCAGAATTACCAACACAAAACTTTCCCCTTAATTTCTATATATTATGGGGTTTTTACTTTAGGGTAATAATAATAATAATTCTACAACCGGTACTTATTTTCCTAGCTAAATTTGTCATATAGCTTTCTTTCTTATCTATATTTTTTTTCCTGGAAGGGGGAAGGGAGGAATATGGGGAGGGAAAGAGAAAGATAAGGGAGGGATATGGGAAAGGGAAGAGAAAGATAAGGGAGGGAAAGGGAGGGATATGGGGAGGGGAGGGGAGGGGAGGTAAAGGGAGGGATATGGGAAGGGGAAGAGATAGATAAGGGAGGGATATGGGGAGGGGAGGGGAGGTAAAGGGAGGGATATGGGGAGGGGAAGGGAGGGGACGTTTAGTGGTGTGTGAATATAGGATGTAGAGAGAGAGAGAGAGAGAGAGAGAGAGAGAGAGAGAGAGAGAAAAGGTGGAAAGTGAACATAAGAGGAAATGGAGCGAGATTTTCAAGAGAGAGAGAGAGAGAGAGGGAGAGA
>JAWQEG010002141.1:20000-80512 GCA_033782935.1 Petrolisthes cinctipes | reverse complement strand
TGGGGTGGAGGAGGTGGGGGTGGGTCGTGAGGTGGTCATCAGGCGTCACCAGTATGACCACGAGAGGGAGTTTTACATCGCCCACCTGGAGGAGGCGCTGCAGAAGGGAAACAAGTACACTCTATCCATGGAATTCATAGGACTACTCAATGATCAACTCCACGGCTTCTACAGATCCAATTACAGGAATGCCAACGGTACCGAGGTGTGAGTAATATAGTGTTGAATGTTGTCTCTCTGTCTCTGTCTGAGTGTGTGTGTGCGTTTGTTTCTCTCTCTCTCTCTCTCTCTCTCTCTCTCTCTCTCTCTCTCTCTCTCTGTGTGTGTGTGTGTGTGTGTGTGTGTGTGTGTGTGTGTGTGTGTGTGTGTGTGTGTGTGTGTGTGTGTGTGTGTGTGTGTGTGTGTGTGTGTGTGTGTGTGTGTGTGTGTGTGTGTGTGTGTGTGTGTGTGTGTGTGTGTGTGTGTGTGTGTGTGTGTGTGTGTGTGTGTGTGTGTGTGTGTGTGTGTGTGTGTGTGTGTGTGTGTGGTGTGTTGGAGTCAGAAAATAAGAGGTAAATGAGTCCTTCAAATATTGCCACGAAACACACACACCTATATGGAAGGTAGCTTGTTTTTTGGCATGGTCAGGAGGAATCAGAAGCCTTCAATTTTCATACATGATCACAGGGTCCTTAAGGGGAATGATGTTTGTCTGGAAGAGATGCACACTCACTGCTTGTCACCTTTCATGGAACACTTGACGACTATTACACACACACACACACACACAACACGCACACACACACACCTCAACGCACACACACACACTCAACACACACACACACACAGACACCAAAACACACACACACACCAAAACACACACACACACCAAAACACACACACACCAACACACACACACAATGTGTATGCATCATTATTAAAAATATGTATATTGAGAATTATCTTAAAATAATGATGTGTTTTTCTGGATATGAAGCGAAATAACTTTATGAGAAACACACTGATGGAACTCAAGGTAAAATAGGACTGTATACAAGAATATCCATAGTGTTGACGATGGCTTCATGGTCCCTGTACGATGGCTCTGTCGTGTGTCAATGGAGTCATCGTTCCGTAACTTGAGAGAGAGAGAAGAGAGAGAGAGAGAGATCATTACAGTATTACCAGCTCAAATCAAGTCTCTCAATCAGGAGGGGGGGACTCGATATTTTTGTCCACGATAGTACAACCGTCGGCAAAAGTCGTGTGGCCACATCTGCCAAGTGATAAAGTACAATAACAGTATGGAACTATATATAAGCTTCATAGCCTCGTAAACCGAAAAACCAGAGAAGTTTACTAAAAATTTGTCCACCGGATATATATTGTAATTCTGTATGATGGATGTTTGTGTTTATTCGATGATTATTTTTCATGTTGTTATCCTTCAAGAATCGTTAATTCAGTAAGGCCACAGAACTATTGCCGCCAACTGTACCACACACTATTGTCGACACACCACAAACATTCTTCTTGCATACGACCCTTAAATAAACCAACCGTGACTAAACTAAACAATGAAGAATGCTTGAAAATCTCATCTCACTTTTCTCCCACGTGTGTCCTCATTCATTATATGTTGTTGTTGTTGTTGTAATTGGTTCAGGTGGCTGGCTTCAACACAGTTCCAAGCTAATGATGCACGTCGAGCCTTTCCCTGCTTTGACGAGCCCGGACTCAAGGCCACTTTTGAGATTCACTTGGCACGTCAGACCAACATGACCACCATCTCCAACATGCCCATCAAGGAGACCAGACACATGTGAGTTATTTACCACACAGAAACCATATTATTCACTTCCTATCCTATTATTATTATTAGTAGTAGTAGTAGTAAAATTTTAACACAGACACATGCGAGTTATTTACCACACAACCATATTATTCACTTCCTATCTTCTGCACATACTGTTTATGATTGTTCTGCTGACTGATTCAAGTTTTACCCAAATAACATTATCTAGAAGTGTTTGGTATTGGAAAATTAATGTACTGTACTAAATTTCTAGTTATGAACCCTTTGATGTCACAGTAGTCTATACAAATTCCTGAGGCCTACTGTACGTACCACATTTTCATATTATTATTATTATGTGTTTAGGGTTGGTGCTGAAGGTTGGGTGTGGGATCATTACTACACCACCGTGCCTATGTCAACTTACCTCCTTGCCTTCGTCGTCTCAGACTTGGCACACAACTCCACCGACCTGGATGATATCTTGTTTAGAGGTACGGTAAATGATGCAATATTCTTTTAAAGTTGTGTGGTAAGGGTGGATAATGTAATTGTAATGGATAATGCAGTGTAAAGGATATTTATTTGTGCAGTCACCAAAACCTGGTTTAGTGAATCAAGGGAAATGGAATTGACCTTAAAACTGCAATGATTTCTCTTTACTATTCCATGCCACAGGACACCTTTAATTTTGTCAGTCTGTTTCTTGGTTTACTTTAGAGGAATCAAGGCGCTGCAATGTACACTCGGATACCATAGTCTCTGGCCCACCTGAGTAGAAGCAAGAGAACTGAAGTAAGCGGTTTCTGGACGACAGCCCACCCAAGCCATCGCGAGGCTACACACATCTCGAACCAATGGAGGCTTTGGGTGGGCTGTCGTGCAGGAACCGCCTGCTTCAGATCTCGGGCTTCGACTCACGTGGGCTAGAGACTATGGTATCCGAGTGTACAGTTGCGAAAGGGAGTTTCTTTACTTCGATGTTATCACTTTATAACCCTGACACACTCCTTTAGTTGACCATAATGCTCTCTTGCCTAATTATTATGTTACATTATGATTAATATTTCCAGTCGTTATATATATATATATTACTATCATTCATTCATAACTCTCTTCCATTACCAGACCAAGGTGTGGGCTAGAGGGACCCCCATGGTGGTAAAAAAAAAAAAAAAAAAGAAACTCCCTTCCACAACTGTACCAAAAGTATATTATCCCCTTATGGGACCCTGTGATGTAGTCAGAAAATATTGCCACGAAACACCCCATCACTCATATGGAAAGAGCTTGTTTCGTGGTATGGGTCAGGAGGAATCAGAAGCCTCCAATGTTCATACACAAACACAGGGTCCTTAAGGGGATTTTAATACATTTTTGGTACCGGTACATTGGAGCGCCTTGATGTCTCCAAAGTATGCCAGGAAACAGGGCTAGATGATCAAAATTAATGGTACTGTAGTCTGTTGCATGGAATACTTTGGAGGGATCAATTACTCCAGACTTACCAACACTGTACTGTCCCCTTAAGTGGCCATGTGATGTAATCAGAATATTGTAGGTAAATTAATCCTTCAAATTTTGCCACGAAACACCATCAATATAGGAGTTTGTTTCGTGGCATAGTCAGGAGGAATCGGCAGAAGCCTCCAATTCTCACACATGATCATAGGGTCCTTAATTAAGTGAAATGGTAATAATTATGTTTCTCTTGTTACAGTTTGGACTCGTGAGGAAGCGCTGCCCCAGGCCAACTATGCTTTGGACATAGGGCCTCGCATTCTAACCTTTTTCACTGACTACTTCAACTTGTCTTACCCACTACCCAAACTGGACATGGTGGCGGTCCCTGACTTCCCTGCTCTAGGAATGGAAAACTGGGGTCTGGTTATTTATAGGTTAGTATTGAGGTTAGGTTGAGTTGGTGTTGAGGATAGGTTAAGAAGGGTTAGGTTAAGTTAAGTTTAGTTAGGTTGAGTTAGGTTTGGTCAGGTCAGAGTTGGGTTGGGTGAGGTTAGGTTAGGCTGAGGTGTATGAGGTTTGTTATATAAAGGTTAATGTTTGTAGTATTAGTAATAGTGTATTGTGAAAGTTGGATTACCGATTGCCAGAAAAATATTAAAAAGAGACGACATAAGTAGGCTATATAGTTATTATGAACCTAAATGCCATAATGTACTTACCAGCCTATATAAATTCATAAACCTTTTGACATTATTATGTTAATTGAATGTTATATGTTTTCCTGTCCCTCTTAACATTATTATTAAAAGCTGAATGTTCACCTTTTCATTTTTTTACATTTTCTCAACTTTTATTTACACATTTTCATTTTTTTTACATGTTCTAATTTTTTTACATTTTCTCAACTTTTATTTACACATTTCCATTTTTTTACATTTCCTCAACTTTTATTTACACTTTCTCATTTGTTTACATTTTCTCAATTTTTTTTTCCCCTGGCACAGCGAGATAGGGATGCTGTACGAGGCTGGTGTGTCATCCGCAGCCAACAAGCAGCTGGCTGGTATGGTGGTGTCACACGAGTTGGCCCATCAATGGTTCGGGGATCTGGTCACGCCTAAGTGGTGGTCTGAGATCTGGCTCAATGAAGGGTTCGCATCCTACGTAGAACATCTCGGTATTGACCACGTAAGCAAGGCATTGTACTGTACTGTTGGCTGTAGAGTGATAAATGTACAATTGTTGTCCTTTGTAATTGGCACATTGGTTGGTGTATTAAGCTCAATGTATCATATATGTGTGTTTATATATGTGTAATTATTAGCACATTAGTTGGTTGGTGTATTGAGGGGGCCGTTTTAGGTGTGTCATTTTCATATGTCCGCAACTGTGGGCCATATTCAAGAATGTTTGTGGTGCATACTATGGTGTGGTACCGGTATGATGGCTCCATAGACAAACAGCAGAGCCGTCGTACAGTACCACACCATCGTATATACCACGGATGTTCTTGATTATGGCCCTGTATCTCATGAAACTCCACCCCCCCCACTGCACCCTTTACATTCAAAACACATGGATTTTTCTCTTGCGACAATAACAAAAATAATATTACATTGTGTTAAGGGAATAGTAAAGTGTTGGTAAATCTGGAGTAACTGCGTGATTCCTCCAAACTATTTCTAGCAACAACAGGTCACCATTATTATTTGCTAATGTGTTCCTGTTTCTTGGAATATATCTTTTAAGGGAATCAAGGCACTCGAAAGTACCAAAAGTTTAATATCCCTTATAAACACTACTCTCTCTCTCTCTCTCTCTCTCTCTCTCTCTTTGTGTGTGTGTGTTTCTCTCTCTCTCTGTCTCTATCTCTTTGTGTGTGTGTTTCTATCTCTCTGTCTATCTCTTTGTGTGTCTCTCTTTCTAAATGTGTGTGTGTGTGTGTGTGTGTTTCTCTTTCTGTCTCTATCTCTTTGTGTGTGTGTGTGTTTCTATCTCTCTGTCTCTCTATCTATTTGTTTGTGTGTCTCTCACACTCTCTCTCTTTCTCTCTCTCTCAGATTGAACCCTCGTGGAAGATCCTGGAACAATTTGTAATCAGACGTATGCAAGGTGTGTTTGTTAAGGACAGTCTCCACTCCTCCAACCCTGTCATCCACAATGCAATGAACGGCAACACCATCATTTATAGTAAAGGTACGTACTGTATGCTCGCAGATAGGTGGACATATTTTACATTTTTAAACGTTAGGAAGACCAATAAAAAAAAATAATAATAATAATATAAAAGAAAAAGAAAATATATATAAATAAATGGATCAAAGATATAATATGATAAATTAATAAATCAATACATATATAGAATAAGATAAAATAAATAATGAAGAATTCCATACTGTACTCTCGACTACAGAGAGTTGACAAATTAGATATATTAATAGACAGAATATGGTGAAAATGTGAGTGATAATTACCATACATTGACAGGTGCTTCAATAATTCGTATGATGAATCATTTCCTTGGTGATGGAACCTTTAGAAGTGGTGTCAGTGATTACCTCAGCACACTGTGAGTTAATAATAAATATGTTGCTTAAGGGGGTGCGGGAATAGGGGGACAGGCTTGGGGGGGGGGGTTTGGGGGGTGCTGGAGTAGGGGGACAGGCTTGGGGGGGGGGGGTTAGGGGAGGTGCGGGAATAGGGGACAGGCTTTCTACCCACCCCAAGCCTGTCCCCCTATTCCCCCCCCCCAAGCCTGTCTCCCTATTCCCACACCCCCCCAGTCCCCCCCCAAGCCTGTCCCCTACTCCCGCACCCCCTTAAAAGTATGTCATAAGATACTATATAATTATCCATGACTGAGGAATATTTTAACCTTTTTTATAAGCTCGGTTTTAAGATAGTATATAATTATCCATACTGAGAAATATTTTTACCTTTTTTTGTAAGATCTGTTATAAAATAGTATAAATGTATGACTGAGAAATATCGTAGCACTTTTATTATGCTTTGCCATCTTGAACAATGTACGATAATCTGCTCTCGATTTGTCAACAGAAAATATGATAACGCTGTGTCAGACGACCTGTGGGAACACCTAACCCTGGCAGCTCACAGGGATGGAATACTACCCACCAACCTTACTGTTAAGACCATCATGGACACGTGGACACTACAGATGGGTTACCCCGTCATTACTGTACACAGAAACAATGATGGTAACTCTGTTACTGTTACACAGGTTAGTTATTATTGGTATTAAGAGTTATTATATAATACAGAGAAACAATGATGGTAACTCTGTTACTGTTACACAGGTTAGTTATTATTGGTATTATGAGTTATTATATAATACAGACAAACAATGATGGTAACTCTGTTGCTGTTACACAGGTTAGTTATTATTGGTATTATGAGTTATTATATAATACAGAGAAACTCTGTTACTGTAACACAGGTTAGTTTAATAAGACATTTGTTGGTGTTAAAAGTTATGTAGCCTACCTTGGTTATTGTTATTATTTATACATATTGGTTATAATGTCTCTTTATACACCTGTATTGGTTAATATTGTCAGGTATATCACTTTTGTCTATAGTTATTATACATATTGGTTATTCTTTATACACCTGTATTGGTTAATATTGTCAGGTATATCAATTTTGTCTATAGTTAATATACATATTGGTTATAATGTCTCCTTATACACCTGTATTGGTTAATATTGTCAGGTATATCAATTTTGTGTACAGTTATAATCTATTTGTTGTCATATCTTCTCACGTACCTGTAATATTTATATTTCCACGTGTGTGTGTGTGTGTATCTGTCCACTTAAAGTTGTTAACTATATATACTGGTGTTGTCAGGAACGGTTCCTACTGACGCGGCAGGAGAACTCTGAGGACACACACGACTACAAGTGGTGGGTACCACTGACATACACGGACCAGGCTGAGGCAGACTTCAGCCAGACTCAGCCCAAGGTGTGGATGAAGGACTCCGAGGCCCAGATCACCATCCCACACCTGGCCACCAAGGACCACTGGGTCATCTTCAACCTACACCAGACAGGCTACTACAGAGTTAACTATGACCTACACAACTGGCATTTGTTGACCTCACAACTCCTGTCACAACACACAGCCATCGCCACCATCAACAGGGCACAGATTATTGATGATGCTATGGACCTCGCGAGAGCAGGTAATGATTCAATTATTCATGTATATCACTAACGTGTAGTGCACTCGGATACCATAGTCTCTAGTCCAGCTGAGTTAAAGCCCGAGATCTGAAGCAGGCGGTTTCTGGAAAACAGGCCACCCAAATCATCACACATCTCAAACCGTTGGAGGCTTTGGGTGGGCTGTCGTCCAGAAACCGCCTGATTCAGATCACAGGCTCCGATTCAGGTGTGCTAGAGACTATGGTATCTGAGTGTACATTCCCTGTTGCTATGTCACTAATAAAGACTGTTGTTTATCTCGAATATGTCTGTATATAAAGTCGTCAAAACACCATTAATATTATAGGGAACTTAGCTATCATTGCTCAACATTCAGCTAAATAGTGTTAAAATATCTTGATTTGAAGTAATCCTGGTTAGGCCCGTGTACCAACAGTTTGGTTGTCACTGTGTTTGGTGACGGTACTTGGAAAAACAACTTACAGCCCAGTCACTCCTAAATAATGTGCAGTTTACAAAGGCTTAAGAAATTTCATATAGCCTGCATAATTACATTGATTTATCTCCACTTCCTCCTCCAGGTCTCCTACCATATGCCACTGCCTTAGATCTCCTGGGGTACTTACCACAGGAGAGAGATTATGTTCCCTGGTGGGCAGCGTTCGAGAACCTCAAGTTCCTGAAGAATATGCTCACCTACACGGCTGGCTACGGTCCCTTCAAGGTAGGATAAATGCCAAATGAAAGGCCAGGGTGTAGTTGCTAGCAAGGAAAAAGTTGCATTACAGTTAATATTTACAGAGTTGTACCTAGACTCAAATTCACCCACGGTAAACGACTACCCCCTTAATTAAGGAGATTGTCTTCTTGGCAAATTAAAAGGCTATTGATTCCTTCCAACAATGCCAGAAAACAGATGCCTTCAGTGGTACTAATAGGGGATCTGTTTCGTAGCATAGTTTGGAGGAATCACTGACCTTCCAATTCACCAACAGAAGAATACCCCCTTAACATTCTCCCTTACAGAGGTACGTGAGGGACCTGGTGTTGCCTCTGTACTCGACCATGGGACTGGACGACCACTTGGACGACCCCGTACTGGACCAATACAAGCGTCAGAAGGTGGTGTCATGGGCGTGTTTCACGGGTTTGCCTGACTGTCTCCAACACGCCCTGGCTGCCTTCAATGCCTGGAGAGAAACACCACACAGTAACAAGTGAGGTTATTTGTTATTTTGGCTCTGATTTTAAAGTAGCGAGCTGCAATATGAATAATAGTTTGAAATATGGCTACTAATAATTATAACACATTGGATCCCATTCAATGATTGTGCTTTTAATTGAGCTTTAAATTTTGCTACATTCTTCTCCTGTGTATCTTCATTTACATTTACATACACTAGCATCACGGCCAACCTCAAGTCAACGGTGTACTGCCACGCCATAGCTGAGGGCGGGGAGGAGGAGTGGAGCTTCGCCTGGCACCAGTACCTGGAGAGCAACGTGGGCACTGAGAAGGACAATCTACTCGGTGCCCTCGGGTGTTCCAAAAAGCCATGGATCCTCGCAAGGTGAGTACCCAATACCAAGAAGTCAATTCCTAAGGGGTCATTTGTGTTTACAGTCCCACCTTTCAATCACCTTCTTCCTCGGGTGCCATATAACCTCGCTGTTGCGGCACCTAATATCAATCAATCAATCCTAAGGGGTTGTCATTGTTATATAAATTTTCCTTTCATTCTACAATACGTTAAACAAATAATCTTATCTTTATTAAATGGACTACTGTATACATCCCATAGAAGTTGATGTTGTGTGTCCATGGCCTGTCTTCCCGGACGCATTATTACCAACTAAATACTGGATGGACCCTTTACTGCTCTTCGGATGGTGCCAAAAAAGCTCATAATGACGCTTGGGCTGTAGTGATAAAATTAACCATAGGATATCCTTAAGATCAGTCTCATTGCCTTTCCAAGCTCATTTTTACTGAAAACTAGCCTAACTTAAATGAATTAACCTGTTGTGAGAAATTAGGAGTTTACTGATTCATCCAAACTATATCAAGCAACAGAATCCCTCCGTATGAGACTGTAGGGATGTGTTTTCAAGTACAGTTAAGAGGGCTACGTATGCTCCAATTTACACACAACTGGTTATTTCCCTTAACTAACCTAACCAGGGGTCGAGCCAGTATACAGTTGGTAATAATGATTCCTGGACAGATACCTAGAGATGGCGTTCAATGAGTCGAGCGGCATCAAGAAGCAGGACGCCAGAACAGTGTTTAGGTCAGTGGCCAGAAACGAGGTGGGACAACCCTTGGCATGGACCTTCCTCCAGGACAACTTTGATCGCATCCACGCTTAGTAAGTTACCCACACACAAACCACCTATTGTACATCTTTACTATTAAGAGGGCTATGAACAAGGTTAAATGAATTTTGAGGCACTGTACAAATGAAGAAAACTCAGAATATATAGTCGCCTTCAGATCCACGTCTGCCCTATAATAGTTGTGGACATTTTTTGACACACTGACAGACCATGCATTATGAAATGTTTATTATCTGTATACTTACGACTGTTCAATTCCCCTCCGTCTATTCTTCAGCTCAGCTAATGCCTTAAAAGGGTTAATGAGGAGCGTGACCACCAGCTTTAACAGGGAAACACAACTGAAGGAGGTAAGTCTGTGCCATGTAGGTTGCCAATATTATTAGAGTGTTGGTTTAATTAAGGGACACTGTGATGTAGTCAGAAAATTGAAGATAATTGAGTCCTTCAAATATTCCCATGAAACACCTCCTATGTAGGAGCTTATTTCATGGCATGGTCAAGTGGATCAGAAGCCTCCTTAGCCGTAGAAATGTTGTGTCTGGATATGCATTTGTGTCATGGAAGGAATCGGCCCATTTAAGCCTGGATTATAAAAAAAAAGTTTATGTACAATAGGGTAATGTAATTTCTTTACTTTCAGCTTGAGTCGCCAGGATAAAAATAATTATGCACTATAAGATAATGTTATTACTGTACTATATTTCTTCCTCGTCAGCTTGAATCACGAAGACCCCTCTCCCCCAAAAAATAAATAATTATAAAAAAAAACAATAAAAAAATGATTAAATTCACACAAAGAAATTATATGAATATCTAAATATAATGCACTGTAAGATGATGTCCTTCATTACTGTTCTATCTCTCCTTCGTTCAGCTTGAGTCGCTACACGCCGCTCACAAGGGTCAAGTGTCATCTAACCCACTGGACATGATGGAGATGTTGGAGAGAGTGAGACACAACGTAGATTGGACCCAGAGACACTTCCAGGAGGTCATGGCTTGGCTACAACACAGAGGGTACCACACAACCCTCCCAACTCACCACCGTCCCAGCGACAATCAAAGAGCTCATGGGTAGGAAATGGATTACAAATTACAGAGAAAGGAGAAAAGGGGGAGTTACAAAGAAAGGAGAAAAGTGATTGGGGATAGAGGAAGAGTAAGCAACAGGAGCTGGGTTTTAGGGAGAGATGAAGTAGAAAAGGTGGGGGAAAGGAGATTGGGTGGGGATAGAGGAGTAAACTAGAGGAAGTGAGTTTTAGAGGAAGACCAAGAATAAGTCGGTTTAAGGACCCCCGTGATGTAGCCAGAAAATTGGATGTTAGCGAGTCCTTCAAACAGTGCCACACAACACACACATCTAAATGGAAGGAGCTTGTTTCGTGGCATAATCAGGAGGAATCAGTAGCCACCAGGTCTCATACACGAACACAGGGTCCCTTAAGTGAGAGAAAAAGAGTAGGCACTGAGGAGAGATAGATTCTTATATACAGAAGTTAATTAATGGGACCTGGTTATTTAGTTAAGGAATATTTAAGTGTTTATTTAAGTATTTGTTTGTGCCTTGATAGTACAGAATTTCCTTGCTGTTATTTTATATATTTTTTATTACTGTTTATCACTTGCATCAAAATTATGTTCTGTGAATGGAGATGCTGAAATAAAGGAAAGACTAAAAAAGGGACCCTGTGATGTAGTCAGAAAATTGGAGGTAAACGAGTGCTTCAAATATTGCCACAACACACACACACCTACATGGAAGGAGCTTGTTTCGTGGCATTGTCATGGGTAACCAGAAGCCTCCTTACACTATCACAGGGTCCTTGAAGAATTTTTTGACAGTATTCTGGATTAACATAATTATAGAATATGTTCTTAATATGTCACTTGGAAATTGAGAAAGTTTAATTTATGAGTACAACCAGACAGACATCAAGACACACACTGGCAGACAGAAAAACAGACTGACAAACAGACAGACAGACAACCAGAATCATCTACCCTTTCTATAGTAGACTGTTATATGTATAGTAATAATAAGTTCATAAAATTGTCAAAAATATTCCATGTATAGTTTGCATCCCTATAAATGCTTGAGGTGATATTCTATGGGACGCTGTGATGTAGTCAGAAAATTGGAGATAAGCAAGTCCTTCTCTTTCATATCCAGCTATATAGTATAACTGCAAACATGGTTATGTACAAATACATTGTCATTAGCAAGTTACTTCAGATGCCTGCTTTTCAAAACGCTACCAGCCAAAGAAATTTAGCAACAGAACTTGGAGATAATGATGTTCTAGCTGTTTCCTAGTGATTTCTGTAATAATGGACATAGCACTGGAAAAAATAGAGAAAATGATGGTATATGCTTCCACAAATAACATTGTACATTAGAGTATATTTCTGGGGAGAAATTAGAACCAATTATAATGCAAGTTGGGGCATACAGGATACGTATTGCTATACTCTGTTCAAAATTTGTGTTTCACTGGCCTCTATCTATCTCTATATGGTGAAGATAAGGCACCAATTCCTTTCCATTTCCCACTTCAGTATTCTTCACAATACACAATATATATGAAGGTCCACATGGTGCCGAAGTTGATGCTGGTCTTGATGTTTGTCATACCATCACTTCTTTAACTCAACCAATGGTGAAAAAGTAGTGTGTGCCTTTAAACTTTTGTGGCATTTCACGGACTGGAAGTTGTACTCAGGGTTGGGTGATGATATCAAAATTTATAAGGCGTCTTCTATTTATGCCAGAGCAACACTGGTCAGGCAACCCGGTTGCTCGAATCGTCGATTTTGCATGTTCTATTTACACCAGGCAACCCGGTTCACCCCAACCAGGAGCAACCCATCTCGATAGCAGGGTTACATGGCGGTATCTGGCAACTTTTATGGGTTGCTCATCAGCTGATGCTATCAAAACAAACACTGGTAAGGCCTCTTACAGAAATATATGACATTTTGGCATAATATGAGACGTTATCTTCAAAATACATAAAGGAAATATGATTTTGAAGTGGCATGAGTATCCTAATCAGTAGCATTTGAGGGAAATGTCTATTATTATGCACAACCAGCCACAGCCAACTTAATTAACAGGGTGGTGGTGGACTGAACAAGAGTCCTTCCTCTTCCTGTGACTGCAGTTTTTCCTTGCAAATATCAGCCCGACATTTTATAGAAATTGTTGATTCAAATACTGGACACCAAAGTGTGGATAGAGTAACCAGGAAATATTATTGAAAGACGTACCGCTTTTTTATATCTGATTTATATTCCATTATTTTTATGATGAAATTAAAGGATACCAGTGCATTTTGACCATGCTTGACCCTCTAACTTAATTTAAAAGGCTCCACAGACTGTTGTTGAAGTTCCTCAAGCTGTCTGGCCGAGCAGCCCCGAGCTCCTAAGGAAGGTCATGGCCTGAACTGGGCTTTCCCACAGTGCCCTCAGAGAGTGTATATTGTGTTGTTGGCGAGTGTGGTTGTGTGCGTTGCAGTCTTCAAACCAAAACTTTCATGGCCAGTCAAAGATTTAGTGTTGACCAAAACTTCCTTTTTTAGAAGAGGTACAGTATTACTGATCAGTTTCCATCTGCTCATCCCCAGATACTCTGCCTTTTGTTTTCTTAGTTTTCTTTGTGATCTCTTTAAGGCCTTTCATTTTCCTTGTCTGTAGTTTTCCAATATCCTGCTTCGTCATGTGTACACGTCCCAACCTTGTGCCAAATGGATCCTTCCTCACATTCTTCACCTTGTTTGCCTGAAAAATAAATGTAAAATAAAATTCAAATAAAGGTCTACACAAACTAGTTTATATTAATCATCTATTGACAAATGATTGTAGCCTACATGCTTTCATGGACCTGGTAAAGGCACATGACATGGTTTTAAGGAGGGCTTTGAGGGAAGTGTGTATGAGAGTTGTGGTAGATAGAAAAATACATAAATCCCTTGTTTTTCACTGGTTATGGGTGTATTTGCACTGTTTGCAATGAATCTGTACATTACAAACCCATAAACCCAGTGTATAATGAGGGCTTACTGTATAAGGATTCAAAGCAAACAGTATATTACACTACCATAACAACAGTGGAAAACAAGGGATTACTCTATATACTAATCCCAATGACTACACTACATACCGTACTATAGTCCAACCACTCTTAAAATGTGGTTTGGGTGGGGTCGTGAGGGACCTGTCACCGTTTACAGCCTCGCCACGTTTCTTAAACTAGCGATTCGTAGCTTGTGTGATATAATGTAAAATACCCGAACACGTAACAAAACAATTTTATAATATATACTTAAGCATACTTAAGTATGTCAATGACAAATAAACTTTATAATGCAACGTCTTTATGTAATAACATGGAAATGTGGCATACACATTTCACAGTGGTGCTACGAATATGTTGCTACTTTTATTTGACATTCGTCATAGTTCTAAGTTGGGTATGTAATTCAACAATTGTGTTTATAATACTTTATGAAGAAATGGAAGTGATATATATACTCGTTCCTTAATATAAATAAATGTTAAAACTATCATGAGCGGCAATACCCATCACTCCCAACAACTGGAACACAGTACATATATATCTCCTGGGAGGTAATTAACAGGGCAGGGGAGTATTTAAACTTCTGTCAAGTGTTCCCACTGTTCATTTTCCATCTTGACTCTGACACAATGGCAGCTCAGTAATACGTGGAGTATAATGTAATGGAACTATTGTACTTAGGATGTAAAATTACATGATTCATATGAACGAGAGAGATTCATAAAGTAAAGAAATTAGAGTATACTGAGGAGAAAGTGAAAATAAAGATTACAGGAAAAAAGGAATGACTGACGAAGAGGGAGGCGGGGAAGCAAGACACGTGGTCACCAGTTGGTGTCTGGGTGTGGTGTAGGGTTGGACCAGGATTAAAAGATTGTCCTGGGGCAGACATGAGGTGAAAGTATGTCAGGTCACCCTTCTGTCAGTCAGAGCTCAGAATTCGTGACAACCCTGTACAGAGGGACAGGTCCCACACGTCCCCACCCAAACCACATTTTTAGAGTGGTCGGACTATACCCTCAGTTTCAAGTAAAAAAGTTCTAACTTTGATATAATTTCTGGAATAAGAATGAAGCCCCACTGTCCTACCTTCTGTTGCTTGGGTTGCTGGAGTGATCTCTTCCTGAGGTCATTTGAAGCAAATCTATTCCTCCTCATCTGCAATGTCATGGATGGACCGATCTCCTCCAGTTCTACACGTGGGATTCTGGTTCCAGACTTCTTGAGGAGAATTCTGGGACAAGATGTACAGTATTAATGGGTAGAAATAATTTGTTCTCATTAACCTATAAACTGAGGTCCAGTATTTTAAGATTTTAACCCTAACCTAATACAGTACAATAATGTAGTACAAAATGCATACCTTAATATCAAGAATAAATTTTCCTCTGATGAACTGAAAGATTAGATGCAAAAAGTAAAAAACTAAATAGATAAAGGTTTAACTTACTTATGGTTGATAAAAAATTCTGCTTACATCAATCCCTTCAGAGAATACACTGTACTTTCATACTGTTCCAGTTAAGTATCAATCAGCATTATTAAAAACAAAATATTTATGTGAAACAAAAATTACTGGTAAGTTATTAGGAGAGTAAGTTTGACCCTTTGAGGGTTTCCTGGAAGTAAATACTGTACAATAAATCTATGTGATATTAGTCAAAGTAAAATAACAACCTCTCAGGTCCGAAATCTTCCCTTGGGTGATTATTTTTTGTAGAATCCTGATAATAAACAGACAGACAAACCAAACCCAAAACCTAACCTTCCTGTAAAAGTTTAGATCCGACCTTAGACAAAACACTTACCTGTAACTTTTCAAAAACACTTTTCCATCAAAAACTGTGAACTGAAGTGCATGTTCAAATCCCTGAAGCCTTATCTCTTTGGCCTCAACTCCACGAAAGAAATCAATAAGCAAGTTCTTCAAAATTTTGAACTCTGTTACATCTTCAAATTCTGTTCCACAAAACACCATGCATGGTTTTGTTCCTGCAGCAACTTTGGCATTCTTAAACTCAGAAAGAGGAGCATAATTCTCAACACCAAGTTCCACCATGTCAAGCAAGTGATGATCAAACATTCGTCCTAGAAGGAAGAAAGATCAGGAATTAATTTATATACAGTTGGACATAGGATTTCGTGGGAAAGCCCAGGTGGAAGATGCTTGTCTCTCTCTATAGTCTAATTCATCTCATCTGACAACGACGATATGTAAAATGGCAACATTGCATTGCCAGCTCGTGATTGGCTGAACAAACATTGTCCTTAACCCTTGACTCGTTGATATAAATATTTAAATTAACCCTTCATTAACTTCATTGTATGATCCTGAGATGCAAAGAAAATTCTCATTTGTTATTTCATATATGCAAATCATGTCCATCCGTTGCATTGACCATATAAACAGACACAAGAAAGTAAAATTTAAATCCAAGTCGACCATCTGCAAACGTAAACGAACACAATATTCCAGTCAATTTTGTTTCTCGAGTTTTACTTAGATAAATAGATATCTATCTTCATAGGCATTCTTAAAAGGTATTCTAATATTCATTGAATTAAAATGGCATGAGAATTGTTATAATATAGCCAGAAATACGAGGGGAGCTACAACAGATGCCAGGCTAGGGGCGGTAAATATTGTGTTTGTTTACGTTTACAGATGGTCGACTTGGATTTAAATTTTACTTTCTTGTGTCTGTTTATATGGTCAATGCAACAGATGGACATGATTTGCATATATGAAATAACTAATGAGAATTTTCTTTGCATCTCAGGATCATACAATGAAGTTAATGAAGGGTTAATTTAAATGTTTATATCAACGAGTCAAGGGGTAAGGACAATGTTTGTTCAGCCAACAACGAGCTGGGAATGCAATGTTGCCATTTAACATATCGTCGTTGTCAGATGAGATGAAATAGACTATAGTATCCAGTGACTATTGTCCGATATTTGCTTATCGTCGATATCCCACATCATAGTTTCTGCCTCTAGTAAATCTTTTTGGTCGCTAAAGAATTTCATATTGGGAGGAGCTGAGCATTTTCCACTTTGGCTGTACCACGAATTCCTGTGTCCAACTGTACGACACTGGCCTATCTATCTATCTATAGATACTGGCCTGGAATACAGAATTGACCCCACAGAGAAGCTGGTAATAATGTAAAAGATGAACAAAAACACAACTATTCTGGAATACGGAATGTGAATATCACAAAACCAACAAAAAAATATCCTGACAATGATACACATCAGTTGTAACATATGGTTCAGTGGTAGAATTCTCACCTAGAAGATTGGATATCTCAAGCTTTTGAGTGCATGGCAGTATGCTGGATGTAAGAAATAAAGTGAAAGATTTAGGAGTGCTACTAGATGAAAATCTTTCTTTCAAAGCTCAAATTAATCAAGTGGTGAAAGTTTATGGTTACCATTTGAGGAACATTGCTTTTGTTAGAAAATATTTAGATCAGGATACCGTGAAGATGCTTCTTCATAACTGTCATAAGCAGACTGGATTATTGCAATTCCCTATACTGTATTATGCTTTGCCAAACTATCAGTTAAGAAAATTGCAAAATAAAATGAACAGAGCAGCAAGATTAATTAAAGATCTTCCATCTCGTGAGAGAATAACTCCAGCACTCATTGACTATCAATAAAGGCGAGGATTGTATACAAGATATGTCTTCTAACATTCCGAGCATTGAAATTTGGAAAACCGGAGTATTTAAAATCTTTTAAGAGGTTTTCAAGTAAATTCCTCTATGGAACTCAGGTATAGTGATGAACAATACAGGTTAAATGAGCCAAGGAGTAATCTGACAATGGGTTTTAGAGCGTTTGAAAGGTGTGCACAAAGGTTCTTTAATGGATTGCCATTAAATGTCCGGAGTAGTGAAAATTGCACGATATTTAAGAAAAGACTGAAAACACATCTGTTCGCTGAGTGTTGCAACACGGATGATATGAGTATTACAAGTGATTATAGTGTTTAATAATTTTGAGAGAGGCCCTGTAGAGCACCATCTGTTGGTGGAGCGGGGCATAGAATATCCAACAACAAGTAACCAGTAACTAGAGGTTAAGCTGTGAATACAGGATTATCATATGAACAAAAATCTATACTTGGTTCATGTTTCACTTTGTATATATAATATAATGTTCAGATGTAATTTTCACTTGTATTCACAATTTTTTTCTACATTATAATTATAGTAAATTACAAAGTGCAAGATAGAGAAATATATTCAAAGCTTATCATGCAAAGCTTGTCATTGTTATACAACGTAGAAAATCTTAAGAGTTGCAAATACCCTACTATAAACTGCAAATTATTTGTAAAGAACATCCATCATAATTACCAATAACAATATTATTTGGTCTCTTCTTTGAGTGTGTTGCCATACAAAACAGTGAAGAGTCATGTTTCACAGCAAGGCGCTCCACCGGCAGGATGTCATCAAAAGGCAGAATCTTATTTTTCTGCTGTAGTTTTAGTGAAGCTTGAGACTTCAATGCATGCTGGAAAATAAATAAAAATGAGTATATATACAAGACTGATATTAAATTTACCAGGTAAAATAGCTCGCTCCTCAGGGAATATTTTGAGTGTTTTGACATCTAATAATGATTACAGTATATCTTGTCTTAATTTAGCTATATCATCATCTTGGGCTACAAAGGTCTTACAATTGGGAAATAAAGTTGTCTGCTAATAGCCAGTGTAAAAAAAATCAGTGACGTAAGGAGAGATTTTGGTATTTATCTAAACTATTGCCATTTTGTAGCAGTGTTGCCAGATCTGGCTAGGTCCCTGTATTTTGCCCCGGTCATTTCCTGTACTTTACCAAGGTTATTTCTCGGTAGTTTGCCCAGGTTAGGTCCAGGTTAGGTCAGGCTAATTTGAAAATGCCCCATCTTGGAAATTTGCAGAGGAAATGCCAAAGAAGAAAATAGTCATAGAATGGTCTAAATAAGTGAGTAATGAAGGTAGAAAAACCGTACGTAATAACAGCAATTCTTTCAATATTTATCCTTATTTAGACCATTTTCTTCTATGGCATTTCCTCCGCAAGTGCCCCATTTCCAAATTTTGAAATTAGCCTGACCTTACCTAACTTAGACCACAGCACACTACCGGGACCTAACCTGGGCAAACTACCAGGAAATAACCATGGTAAAGTACAGGAAATGACTGAGGCAAAATACTAGGACCTAGCCACACTGCTACAAACGGTATTTATTGAAAGAATTACCGTTTTGTAGCAGTGTTGCCAGATCCGGCTAGGTCCCAGTATTTTGCCCCGGTCATTTTCTGTACTTTACCAAGGTTATTTCCCGGTAGTTTACCCAGGTTAAGTCCCGGTAGTCTGATGCTGTCTAGGTTAGGTTAGGTTAGGTTAGGTTAGGTTAGGTTAGGTTAGGTTAGGTCAGGTCAGGTAAGGTCAGGCTAATTTCAAAATGCCACATTTGAATATGCCCTATCTTGGAAATGGGGCATTTGCAAAGAAAATGCCATAGAAGAAAATAGTCTTAAAATGGTCTAAATAAGTGGGTAATGAAGGTAGAAAAACCGTACCCAATAACGGTAATTCATTCAATATTTACCCTACAAACCAGCAATTCCTTCAATAAATACCTCTGCAATTTTCTAAATTCTTGTTTTTATATTATTATTATAATTCACTTAGGCTACACTATATACTGCACTTACTAGATCTTTCACACACTCTCTAATTCCTTCACTTGTTTTTAGACCATGAAAAAATAGACACTGTTTGGTGTTTTCAACAAGCTGTGGTTCTCTTTTTTCCAATGCCCTCTTCGACCTTTTCGTTCGAGGTTTTCTGAAAAAAGAATAAGAATACAATATCACTGGAGGGGTCAATTCCAACCCAGGCTATTTAGGCTTTAATTAGTATTGGAGCAAAGGATGTGTGACAACAATATATACATATACGGGTATTTCATTTTTTTTTACTGAAAAATAAGCAATATATCACTTACATAACACGTTGTACCACAGGCATACTGCTGGTTTTTCAATACTGCTTTCCTTCTACCTCTGATCTGTACTTAGAGTATCTGTATATCAAAAAATTTACAGAAATAAAGAAAATTTCAATAAAATCAAACAGCACGTGGGCAGAATCCACACTCCTCGTCGTCGTCAGCTGTAATGTAAACATAGGGCCAGGGGCAGTGATGCCAAGTCAAGGTTTTGGAATCCGCTAGATTAGTCAAGAAAATCCGCTAAATCATAGGGTAAAGCTCTTAAAATTTTCCGCTATAAAAAAAAAAATAGATTTGCTTTAAAATCAGCTACATATTACTCTTGTAAATTTCAATTTTTTTTCCGCTAGATCATTTCTAAATCCGCTAGTTCTAGCGAAAAATTCGCCAAGTTGGTATCACTGGCAAGGGGCGTTTTTTTAATGTCCCTGCAGCAGCTGCGGCTTGAGCCGGGCTTGAGTCTGGCTAGACTAAAAACTGGGACAATGGAAAACACTATTTTTTTTATTTTTATAATAAATAAAAGTAGATGTCTGCTGGATGCCTGTAGTCTTCACATACCTCGGTATGTTGAAAAGAAAACATATTTATTTATTAGAACATCTTGTGGGACCCTGTGAGTATTTTGTGGGAATCTGTGGGGAAATTTAGATATATACGTGGGAATGGGAACCGGAGGTCTGCCTCTCACACCAGGTCCCACAACTTCACTTCCATACACCTTTACAAACTCCTCACCATGCATCTCTCTACATGTACAAACAACCTCAGTGTATTACGCTTCACTCTCTCAACAACTCCACAATCAATACCAATTGCCTTCTCATTCATACCACATCTCTCATACACACTTTCATTTCTTTCTCCATCCCACCTAGAAACTCCACTTGCTCCTCTCAAGTAACTCATTTCAACAGCACCTATCCTAGACTGATTCGCCCTACTCCATGTCCATGTCTCTGATGCATATGTCAGTGTTGGCAGGATTATATTATTTCGTAGTCATCTTTTCACTTCCATACTCACACTTCTACCATTCATAATCCTCCACAGTGATCCTATGACCTGTCTTCCCTTCACTGCTCTCTCCCTAATTTCTCCTTCCATACTTCCATGTTTACACAGAAATGTACCCAGGTACTTAAACTCCTTCCCTTCCTCCATCCTCTCACCCCTCAGAGTTATCTCACACTTCGTCCCAGTTGGTACTCCCACTCTGTAAGGTGTAGCAAAGTCAATCACTTCAGTTTCTGCTCTCTCAAATATCATCACATTACTTTTACTAACATTCACATTCATTATCCTTCGTTTACACACAGATTGAAATTTGTCTACCACTCTCTGTAACTCCCTTTCACTCTCAGCCATCAACACAGTGTCATCCGCAAATAAACCACGGACCAATTTGCTTCATTCAGCCTCAACTTCACCCCCAGGCCATTCACTTTGGCTTTCATCTCTCTCATACAACCATCCATATATATATATTGAACAGCCATGGTGACATAACACATCCCTGTCTCAGCCCTACACTAGTATTAAAACTCACTTAGACCACCCTCTACCCATACACATGCTGTTGCCTCTGCATAAAAGGCCTCAATGGCTTTCAGCAAAGACCCCCCCCAACACCATAAATTTTCAACACCTCTGTCATAGCTCTCCTATCAACACTATCGTATGCCTTTTCCAAGTCCATGAAGGCAGCATACAACTTCCTACCCTTCCCAATATATTTCTCCACTATTGATTTTAATGCAAATATCTGGTCCACACATCCTCTACCCTTTCTGAACCCTCCTTGCTCCTCACTAACTTTATTCCCTGTTACTTCAACCAGTCTTTCAGTAAGAACCTTCCCCAGTACACTAAGAAGGCTTATTCCCATATAGCTATCACACTCCTCCTTACTCCCCTTCCCCTTATACAAAGGTACAATTATGGCTCTTCTCCAATCCTCTGGCACCTCTCTCTGTCTCCAACCCAATGTGCATATAAGCAACATCCACTCCACCACTTCCTCCCCCCCACACTTTAACATTTCAGCAGTTATCCCATCCACCCCCAGTGCCTTTCCTATCTTCAACTTTCCTATTGCTTTCCTAACTTCTTCCCTTCCTAATTCTCCCTGTACATCCTGTCGTCATCCACCTGCCTCCATCTCCATGCATGTCACCACCGCCTTCCCTCCCATCCCCTCATTCATCAAACCATCAAAATGCCTCTTCCACACTTCTTTCACTTCCACTCACAGTAACTCCATCCTCTCTCTTTATTCTCATGCTACCAGACTTTCCTTCTCCTCTTTCTCTTTTCACCTCCTTCCAGAATAATTTCTTGTTTTCTTTAAACTTCTCATTCAGTTTCCTACCAAACTCCTCATCCACTCTCCTTTTACTCTCACTCACCGTCCTCTTCACTTGCCTCTTACATATATTGTATTCTCTCTTTCACTTCCGACACATTCCTCTGTAATGTTCTCCTATATGCCTTCCTTTTCTTCTCTACTGCATCTTTCACTTCTGACTACCAAGCACTCCCTTTCTTGCCCCTCTTCTGTGTCTTGTATCCCACTACCTCTGCTGCTGTCCTCATTACTAGGGTCTTAAACATTTCATACACATCATTCACTCCCACTCCCTATACCCAACCTTGCATCCTCTAGCACCTCACCCACCCTCCTCTTATATTCCTCTTTATACTCAATGTCATTCAATCTTCCACTTGCCACCTCCCTCTTGTTCCCCCCCTTCATCCCTCCTACACTACTCCCACTTAACCCTGACCTTAATCCTTACCAAAATTGCAAAATAGTCAGAGCATTGAACCATTCTTCTCACTACTTTAGCATCCATCACATCTTTCTGTAATCTTTCATCCACAGCTACATAGTCAATTGAGGCGTCTATTTGCATAACGGGATAAACACCACCTCTAGCAAAATTGAGTTAGCACTGTCTTCCTTCCTAGTAAACATCTACAATTTAAGTGGTGAAGTCCATATCCCCTTTTGGAGTTTCTAATAAGGCTTAAAATGAAGTATAAATAGAGAGACTACAGCCTTTTGCACACAGATGTTAAACTTTAAACCCATTTTTCTCAAAACTTGAGTTGTGTCGGTTATCTCGTTATGCGAATAGACGCCTCAATTACACTCTTTTGTTCTCCTCTATCATTCCTTCTCCTCCATGTATATCGATGTACAGTATCTTGTGCTCAAAGAAGGTGTTAGCCAAGAACAAAGAACAACCCCCTCTCAGCACAGATGTCTACCAGATACTCACCATTCTCATTCACTCCTTCCACACCCAATTTACCAACAATGCTTCCTACTTTCTCATTTCCCACTTTTCCATTCATGTCTCCCGTCATTACAATCCTCCTCCCACTCTCAAACTTCCTCAAACACCCATTCAGCTCCTCCCTCCCCGTCTTGTTCCTCTCATTCACAGGTGCATATGCACACACTCATGCATACTTCACCAATACAATCTTCCCTGTCATCCATACCACTCTCGTCCCACACCATCCATGTGCATCTACTCCCTTCCACACCCTTGGTGATACCAGCACTGCACACCCCTCCCTCCCTCCCTCTTCGTTTACACTTCTCATCCATTCCTGTCCATAATACTGTTAATGTACAGTATTATTATATGCCAGACATGGTTTTTATCAGAGGAAAGTAATTACTGGTATGTTTTTCAGATCTCCCCGTCACATGGATGCTCTGTTTGGGAAAGCCAAGCTTTATGAGAACCGTAGTTCTTACCATGATGCCATGGAAACCTTGAACTTGTTGGTTGTGGCGTACCCAAACTTTACTGCACCACTTGTGGAGAAAATGAAAGTCAACTTGGCCGAACAAGACTGGGATCAGTGCCTTGAGTCTGCAAACAGGTCTGTACATATTTAAATATTGGTGAGCTAATCATCTACTATATACAGTACAATACTATAATGTTTTTTCATTGTATAATATATCATACTGGACTGTGTTAATTTCTATCAGAGTATTGGCTTTGGATTCACACAACATAGAGGCAATGAAGTTCCGAGCTCTCCATGTGTTGTGTCGACTGGGAAACTACGAGGATGCCGCTCAGAGCCTTCGCACACTCTATGCAGAAATGGACCGTAGTGAACCAAACAATGCTGCCCTCTTTGTACATATGGCTCAACTCTTCTCTAGACTGGTGAGCAAATGGATGATTTGTATGCATTCTGATGTGCTGTTCTTCCATTAGTAGTCAATGTCAATGTATGCTGAATTTTGAAGGGAGCTCTGGTGCCATGGAGGAGAGGCTGGCAGTGCAGTTGTGGGGTAGAAGTACTGATATCAAGGTCAGATACTGTACTTACATTGGAGATGGAGACTGCAGTGCCTTCAGAGCCCTACAACAAATCAACAACAATCAGGGACCATATATCAACCATCAGACTGTAAAAGAAGAGTGCATAAACCATGTCCATAAACGCATGGGAACGGCACTACGGAAACTCGTTCAGGTGACCACCATGGACTACGAGATGAAGGGAGGAACAAAGAAGAAGAAAGTTTTGAGTGGAAGAGGTAAACTTAGTGAACCTGTAATTGAAAAGCTCCAGAGCTACTACGGTAAAGCCATCAGAGATAATGTCGGCGGCAGTGTAGCAGATATGAAGAAAGCAATATGGGCAACCTTTTACCACTGCACTTTGTTACAACCCCAGTGTTTGGCTTGTTTATGTCTAGGGGAAGAGTAGGGGTTGTGAACAGCTAGAGTATAACTCTGGTGGATAGGTTACTGTAATCAGTGGAGTTACCACTAATGAAATGGAACAGGAACTTCCACCCCACTCCCTCAATGGATATTTGCCCAGAAAGAGTAATGTAAATGAATGACTAAAGATTTTAACATGTATAATATTACCATCACCAAATAAGTACAATATTTACAATTAAACAAAACAGCAATATGAATTACGTTAACGTTAACAGACACAAAATGACAATAATTAGAACACCAAATAATAGAACACAATTATATCAGAGTTAAACAAAATAGAGTATATCAGCAAGAGCAGAGATAAAAGCAGAGAAAGTATGCAATGATGGAGTGTGAGAATATCTCGTCACTGTTCAGTCAGCCCGAGGGCAGCTGCTTATATATACCCCCAAGGACTGCTGATTGGCCGATCCTTAAGACCACACGTCTCTGATAGGTTCAGCGATGTAATCGACTCTGCCATAGGTTGCGAGCACGTAAGCTCGTCTGTGATAGGTTGATAAGGCCCTCGCTATCTGCGCCACTTGGTAGGTTAGGGCAAGAAGGGCGGGTTGGTTACGGTCAGTTTGAACTGGTTTGCGGGGGAACGTCCCACAGCCGACGCCGGTTGTCGAGTGTTGACTGTAGGTACGTGACAACTTCGACTGACAGCCAACCCCGTCATAATCTTTGCCCACATGGTGAGAAGAGTTGGTGCTTCTGGAACCATGCCATTGCCCTGCAAGAAAAGGAAAGAGAAGAAAAAGACAGAATGCAAAGAGAAAAAGAGGACGCATTGGGAGACTCTTCTGCGACTTGCGTCTCATTTTATGGAAAGCCGAAGAAACCTAAAACCTCTTTCAAGATGCCATCACACAAAGACATGAAGATATTTTTCAGTCTTGAGAAGAGTGAATTAAGCAAAGTAAAGCAACTGTATATCCGCCTGACTGATGAAGACCTGCTGAAAAGATGTCTACAGGGAAAGACGCAGAACTCTAATGAATCTTTGCACAGTCGTGTATGGAAGTACTGCCCCAAGACCAAGTGTATGAGCAAGAAGATTTTTGATTTTGCACTAAGTTATGCAGTACTAAACTATAATATTGGGTATGAAAAGGCCCATCCTGGTAAAGAGCTGGCTTTGGAGTAAAATTTTTGGACCAAAGTTCTAACGAAAAAGGAGAAAAGAAGAGAACTGTTCAGAACATCAGAACCAAGACTGAAAAGGAAAAAAGTATTAGATAAGCACTATGGTGCTGGTGAGCACTAGACTAACTGTGCTAAGACTAGAAACAATGCTGAGGATAGGGAAGGTGGCCCATCGCTGGAAAAACAAAACCCTATCCTATGAAGCAATGTTTTGGAAGTCCCAGCGGTGAGGGTGACTTTCACCCGGTAAAGGCCCACATGATAATTCCCAGTTTTCTGCCTCTATCCACACAAACTGAAGTATGATATATCAATATGATGCATGGTATATCTCAAGAGTGATGCTCCTGGCCAGGAGAACACATACAATGACCATTGTTGAAAGCGATGACCCTCGGTTGGTGCATAATCACAGGTTTGCATTAAACGCACATTTTCCGAAAAAGTAGTTTTATCAACTTTGACTCGCAATATCTCCAACAAACATTTTCCAATCTCTTTCAAGCTTCTCTGAGTTCATTATCAGTGCATCCTGCAAAATCTGTGCCAATTTTATTTTGATCTGAGGTTTTGTTTGGATGCAAGACATATATATACAAAAAAATGTTGTAAAAATTGAGGATTTCGTACTTTTTTTGAAAGGCTATTACTTGGAAACCATATTGAATTAAGAGCTAAGATTTTACACGTTTATTTTTGATGGTATGGTACATAAGCTTGGCTAATTTTATCACTGTAGGTAACATATGAAAAAAATTAGAATTTTTGTAAATTGATTTTAAAATTTTTACGTACTTTACGCCACCCTAAATTTTTGGTGGGTAACCTCCTTAAGGCCTTTCATTTTCCTTGTCTGTAGTTTTCCAATATCCTGCTTCGTCATGTGTACACGTCCCAACCTTGTGCCAAATGGATCCTTCCTCACATTCTTCACCTTGTTTGCCTGAAAAATAAATGTAAAATAAAATTCAAATAAAGGTCTACACAAACTAGTTTATATTAATCATCTATTGACAAATGATTGTAGCCTACATGCTTTCATGGACCTGGTAAAGGCACATGACATGGTTTTAAGGAGGGCTTTGAGGGAAGTGTGTATGAGAGTTGTGGTAGATAGAAAAATACATAAATCCCTTGTTTTTCACTGGTGTTATGGGTGTATTTGCACTGTTTGCAATGAATCTGTACATTACAAACCCATAAACCCAGTGTATAATGAGGGCTTACTGTATATGGATTCAAAGCAAACAGTATATTACACTGCCATAACAACAGTGGAAAACAAGGGATTACTCTATATACTAATCCCAATGACTACACTACATACCGTACTACCCTCAGTTTCAAATAAAAAAGTTCTAACTTTGATATAATTTCTGGAATAAGAGTGAAGCCCCACTGTCCTACCTTCTGTTGCTTGGGTTGCTGGAGTGATCTCTTCCTGAGGTCATTTGAAGCAAATCTATTCCTCCTCATCTGCAACGTCATGGATGGACCGATCTCCTCCAGTTCTACACGTGGGATTCTGGTTCCAGACTTCTTGAGGAGAATTCTGGGACAAGATGTACAGTATTAATGGGTAGAAATAATTTGTTCTCATTAACCTATAAACTGAGGTCCAGTATTTTAAGATTTTAACCCTAACCTAATACAGTACAATAATGTAGTACAAAATGCATACCTTAATATCAAGAATAAATTTTCCTCTGATGAACTGAAAGATTAGATGCAAAAAGTAAAAAACTAAATAGATAAAGGTTTAACTTATTTATGGTTGATAAAAAATTCTGCTTACATCAATCTACCTCTTCAGAGAATACACTGTACTTTCATACTGTTCCAGTTAAGTATCAATCAGCATTATTAAAAACAAAATATTTGTGAAACAAAAATTACTGGTAAGTTATTAGGAGAGTAAGTTTGACCCTTTGAGGGTTTCCTGGAAGTAAATACTGTACAATAAATCTATGTGATATTAGTCAAAGTAAAATAACAACCTCTCAGGTCCGAAATCTTCCCTTGGGTGATTATTTTTTGTAGAATCCTGATAATAAACAGACAGACAAACCAAACCCAAAACCTAACCTTCCTGTAAAAGTTTAGATCCGACCTTAAACAAAACACTTACCGGTAACTTTTCAAAAAAACTTTTCCATCAAAAACTGTGAACTGAAGTGCATGTTCAAATCCCTGAAGCCTTATCTCTTTGGCCTCAACTCCACGGAAGAAATCAATAAGCAAGTTCTTCAAAATTTTGAACTCTGTTACATCTTCAAATTCTGTTCCACAAAACACCATGCATGGTTTTGTTCCTGCAGCAACTTTGGCATTCTTAAACTCAGAAAGAGGAGCATAATTCTCAACACCAAGTTCCACCATGTCAAGCAAGTGATGATCAAACATTCGTCCTAGAAGGAAGAAAGATCAGGAATTAATTTATATACAGTTGGACATAGGATTTCGTGGTACAGCCCAGGTGGAAGATGCTTGTCTCTCTTTAGTATCCAGTGACTATTGTCCGATATTTGCTTATCGTCGATATCCCACATCATAGTTTCTGCCTCTAGTAAATCTTTTTGGTCGCTAAAGAATTTCATATTGGGAGGAGCTGAGCATTTTCCACTTTGGCTGTACCACAAATTCCTGTGTCCAACTGTACGACACTGGCCTGCCTATCTATCTATCTATCTATAGATACTGGCCTGGAATACAGAATTGACCCCACAGAGAAGCTGGTAATAATGTAAAAGATGAACAAAAACACAACTATTCTGGAATACGGAATGTGAATATCACAAAAACCAACAAAAAAATATCCTGACAATGATACACATCAGTTGTAACATATGGTTCAGTGGTAGAATTCTCACCTAGAAGATTGGATATCTCAAGCTTTTGAGTGCATGGCAGTATGCTGGATGTAAGAAATAAAGTGAAAGATTTAGGAGTGCTACTAGACGAAAATCTTTCTTTCAAAGCTCAAATTAATCAAGTGGTGAAAGTTTATGGTTACCATTTGAGGAACATTGCTTTTGTTAGAAAATATTTAGATCAGGATACCGTGAAGATGCTTCTTCATAACTGTCATAAGCAGACTGGATTATTGCAATTCCCTATACTGTATTATGCTTTGCCAAACTATCAGTTAACAAAATTGCAAAATAAAATGAACAGAGCAGCAAGATTAATTAAAGGTCTTCCATCTCGTGAGAGAATAACTCCAGCACTCATTGACTATCAATAAAGGCGAGGATTGTATACAAGATATGTCTTCTAACATTCCGAGCATTGAAATTTGGAAAAACATAGTATTTAAAATCTTTTAAGAGGTTTTCAAGTAAATTCCTCTATGGAACTTAGGTATAGTGATGAACAATACAGGTTAAATGAGCCAAGGAGTAATCTGAAAATGGGTTTTAGAGCGTTTGAAAGGTGTGCACCAAGGCTCTTTAATGGATTGCCATTAAATGTCCGGAGTAGTGAAAATTGCACGATTTTTAAGAAAAGACTGAAAACACATCTGTTCGCTGAGTGTTGCAACACGGATGATATGAGTATTACAAGTGATTATAGTGTTTAATAATTTTGAGAGAGGCCCTGTAGAGCACCATCTGTTGGTGGAGCGGGGCATAGAATATCCAACAACAAGTAACCAGTAACTAGAGGTTAAGCTGTGAATACAGGATTATCATATGAACAAAAATCTATACTTGGTTCATGTTTAACTTTGTATATACAGGGTGTCCGGAATTTTTTGCCCGAAAATTTAGCAAATGCATCCTTCATTAATTGTGAAAAGAAAATGCTCTATTGATGTTGTCTTTTTTTTCTCTAGTTTAGCAGTAATTGAGACATTTAAATGAGTGACAGAACGTTAGGTAATGTACACAGAGGCAGCCCCACGCCGCGCCCCGCAGCCCGTTGAGTTGCCAAGTCGGAATAAACGTACATTTTATTTCAAATTTTACACGTTATTCTCAAAACTGTGTTATACTTATCAATCAATAATCATTAGACAGGACATTTTTATACAAGAGTATGTCACTTGAAAACAGGGTAGGCTTCATAAAGTTCAAGAAATTCTAATAAAATAAGTAGGTTATACGGCAGATGGCACCTGAGGGGTGGAGAGATTTCCCACCTCACCGCCTGCCACAGTCACTGCCACACATGGAGCCGTATTCACAAAAACAAAGTTCACTCTTAACTTAAAATTTTGTTCGTAAGCATTTATTCATGGCAAGGACTAAGACCCGGCACTGCTTCGAAATCTTAATAAAAGCTCACACAAATAGAATAGCAAAACCATTCACTGCTTCGAAATGAACCTGAAACACTATGGTGAGGTCAGAATTGCAAACATACAAACAAGTCCAAACTCTAAAATGCTTTGTGAATACCGGCCCCGAGTCCTGACACCCAGCAGCATTCTCCTGTAGTGAGGGTGGAAGGAAGAAGTATTCTACAGCGTTCTCCCACTCATTTCACTACAATGCCATTCACCTTCACCAACGCTGAGTACACAGATATGGTGCTCATCTACGGCTTTTGTGGATGGAGTGCTGAAGCATCATTGAGGGAATACTGCTAAACTAGAGAAAAAAAAAGACAACATCAATAGAGTATTTTCTTTTCAGAATTAATAAAGGATGCATTTGCCAAATTTTCGGGCAAAAAATTCCGCACACCCTGTATAATATAATGTTCAAAAGTCATTTTCACTTGTATTCACAATTTTTTCTACATTATAATTATAGTAAATTACAAAGTGCAAGATAGAGAAATATATTCAAAGCTTATCATGCAAAGCTTGTCATTGTTATACAACGTAGAAAATCTTAAGAGTTGCAAATACCCTACTATAAACTGCAAATTATTTGTAAAGAACATCCATCATAATTACCAATAACAATATTATTTGGTCTCTTCTTTGAGTGTGTTGCCATACAAAACAGTGAAGAGTCATGTTTCACAGCAAGGCGCTCCACCGGCAGGATGTCATCAAATGGCAGAATCTTATTTTTCTGCTGTAGTTTTAGTGAAGCTTGAGACTTCAATGCATGCTGGAAAATAAATAAAAATGAGTATATATACAAGACTGATATTAAATTTACCAGGTAAAATAGCTCGCTCCTCAGGGAATATTTTGAGTGTTTTGACATCTAATAATGATTACAGTATATCTTGTCTTAATTTAGCTATATCATCATCTTGGGCTACAAAGGTCTTACAATTGGGAAATAAAGTTGTCTGCTAATAGCCAGTGAAAAAAAAATCAGTGACGTAAGGAGAGATTTTGGTATTTATCTAGACTATTGCCATTTTGTAGCAGTGTTGCCAGATCTGGCTAGGTCCCTGTATTTTGCCCCGGTCATTTCCTGTACTTTACCAAGGTTATTTCCCGGTAGTTTGCCCAGGTTAGGTCCCGGTAGGTTAAGTTAGGTAAGGTCAGGCTAATTTTTAAATGCCCCATTTGAATATGCCCTATCTTGGAAATGGGGCATTTGCAGAGGAAATGCAAAAGAAGAAAATAGTCATAGAATGGTCTAAATAAGTGAGTAACGAAGGTAGAAAAACAGTACGTAATAACGGCAATTCTTTCAATATTTACCCTTATTTAGACCATTCTAAGACTATTTTCTTGTATGGCATTTCCTCCGCAAATGCCCCATTTCTAAGATAGGGCAGCAGACTACCGGGACCTAACCTGGGCAAACTACCGGGAAATAACCGTGGTAAAGTACAGGAAATGACCGGGCCAAAATACTGGGACCTAGCAACACTGGGTATTAGTACAGAAGTGGACCTTAATTCAGCAGTGTTGCCAGATCCAGCTGGGTCCTAGTATTTTACCCCTGTCATTTATTGTACTTTATCACGATTATTTCCCGGTAGTTTGCCCAGGTTAGGTCCCGGTAGTCTGATGCGGTCTAGGTTAGGTCAGGTCAGGTAAGGTCAGGCTAATTTCAAAATGCCCCATTTGAATATGCCCTATCTTGGAAACGGGGCATTTGAGGAAGAAAAACCATAGAAGAAAAGTGTCTTAGAATGGTCCGAAATAGTGGGTAATGACAGTAAAATATCTATTATACAGTAAGGTCCACTTCTGTACCTTTACCCAACACTGCTACAAACCAGCAATTCCTTCAATAAATACCTCTGCAATTTTCTAAATTCTTGTTTTTATATTATTATTATAATTCACTTAGGCTACACTATATACTGCACTTACTAGATCTTTCACACACTCTCTAATTCCTTCACTTGTTTTTAGACCATGAAAAAATAGACACTGTTTGGTGTTTTCAACAAGCTGTGGTTCTCTTTTTTCCAATGCCCTCTTCGACCTTTTCGTTCGAGGTTTTCTGAAAAAAGAATAAGAATACAATATCACTGGAGGGGTCAATTCCAACCCAGGCTATTTAGGCTTTAATTAGTATTGGAGCAAAGGATGTGTGACAACAATATATACATATACGGGTACTTCAATTTTTTTACTGAAAAATAAGCAATATATCACTTACATAACACGTTGTACCACAGGCATACTGCTGGTTTTTCAATACTGCTTTCCTTCTACCTCTGATCTGTACTTAGAGACTTTAGAGTATCTGTATATTAAAAACTTTACAGAAATAAAGAAAATTTCAATAAAATCACACAGCACGTGGGCAGAGTTGAGTCGAGTCGAGTTTCGGGAGTATTGTCTTTTCAACGGCTCTCCCTGATGTATGTGGTTTGCGGTCTGGGGTCTCTTTATCTATTTGTCTTTGTATCTTCTATTTCTCTTTAACCAAAACTTATATATTACTAATTTTGTCTGTTCAATATTTTCTTTCTTTAATAGTATTTCCCCAATAAGATTATTTTCAATTTCTTGGTATGGCTGTTCAGTACTTGTGGCCCTCTCCTCGTTGTATGCCGGACAGTGTAGGATAAAGTATTTCAGGTCCTTGTATACTTCATCACACATAATCTTCCCCAGTGAATCTTTTCCTATCCCCCAAGTTCAGGTTATTGGTCCGGCACTTGAATAAAATAACTGACGATTCCCCGTTGTCATAAATCCCATCCTGCTGTCCTCCAATCTCTTCTCTCCACTGCTTGTAGACGCTCAAGCTTGACTTTTCTTCCATCTGTTTTTTCCATTCTCTCGTATCCCACTCTCTTACTTTCCTCTTAATTTCTTCATCTTTCATATGTTCACCTCTTATCCCAATCATCCTTCTATTTTCCAATATACTGTACCTGTTATCCATCTATTTTTCTTTTCTTTCATCTCTTCCACTATTCTTCTTAGCAAGTTGTTTCCTTCCATTCTTATGATATATTGTAAATATTTCAGTTGCCCTTCCATTATTCTTGCCCTCATACTAGATATACCTATCTCTCCCCTTATAGCTGCCTCTTGTGCAAATCTAGGTGCTCCTAGTATTTGTCTCCCCACACTATTCTCCAGCCTCTGCAATTTCTCAACCTCTTGTTTGTTAAAGTCCATAATATTTCCTCCATACAGTACACCAGGCAGAGCCAGACACTTCCAAAAAGTCTTTCCTATTAAAATCCTTGAACAACTTCTCGCAATTACTGAGTATGTCATATTCGCCATTCTTACTGCCTTTTCTATCATTAACTCCTTCTGTACCTTAAAACAATTTTTAGTGTCATTTACTGTTATTCATAAGTATTTTATCCTATTAGCAACTTTTATTCCTGCAATTTCCTCTGGCTTTTCCTTCATATTAAATACTATTGCCTGACTCTTTTGCCTATTTATTTCTAGTCCACACACTCTGCTTATATTCATAACAACATCCACTATTCTCTCTGCATCCTCAATATTGTTGGCTAATAACATTCCATCATCAGCCAAGAATAGGGAAGTTATTCTAAAAGCCTCATCCTTAAAACCCTTATCCAATTCCTCCAACTTCTGTATTATTTTGAAAGTAACTATCTTAAACAATGTAGTTGAACCTGTACATCCCTGCCTAATTCCACTAGTTACTGGTAGTGTCACTTCATCCTCTCCTATTTTTATCCTGGTTTTGTCTCCCTCATACAAGTTTGCAATCATATTTATCACCTGTGGGTTTACTGCATACAGTATTCCATTAGTAGCTCTATCATTGTCTCCCTCCTAATGCTATCTTAAGCCTTTGTATAGTCAATAGCGATTATAATCAAACTTTTCCTCATCTCAAATGACCTGTATATACAGTATTTCAGAACTAGCAAATTGTTTTCTATTCTTGCCCCCGCTGTAAATCCTGCCTGTGTGTCCTTACCCATATCATTCCTATATATATGTTCCTCCAAACTCAATCTAATAACTGCCATAGTCAGATTATATCCTACGTTGGTAAGGGCTATTGGTCGTAACTCACTAGCCTTAGGTTTCCTGACTTTGGGAATCACTACTGTTTGAGATTCTCTCCATCCTTCCGGTATATCCCCTGTTCTCATTACCTGCTTCAGTACTTGTACCAGTGTTTTCATTAGTTTTTCACTGTTCATAAATATTTTAAAGAATTCAGTCTTTATCCTATCCGGACCTGCAGCCTTTTTGTTTTTCATCTTTAAAAGGCACTTCCTCACTCTTTCTTCACTTATTATCTCCTCTTCCATATATACTATACCTCCCTTTATTTTTAGTGCCATTTCTAGATGCTCTCTTACTCTTTCTCCACATATATCTACATACTGTACTGGTACATTGTAATTTCCATCTTCTTCCCCTTCTCTCTTCTTTATCACTTTATGTTCTTCTCCTCTATCTATTTATTCTCTCTTGTTTTCTATTTCTCTCTCGTATTGTAGTTTCCTTTCTGTATACCATACTGTACTAATATCGTTTGGATGCCTCTCATATACAGTGCTCCAAAATTTTGTCACCTCATTCTTCACACCTTCCCTGTCTAATTCGTTACCATCCACACTCCTCCTCGTCGTCAGCTGTAAATTACATTAAATTACATTAAATTAAATTACATTAGAAAAACGCCCCTATGTTTACATTACAGCCAGTAATGTAAACATAGGGGCGTTTTTTTAATGTCCCTGCAGCAGCTGCGGCTTGAGCCGGGCTTGAGTCTGGCTAGACTAAAAACTGGGACAATGGAAAACACAATTTTTTTTCTTTTTATAATAAATAAGTAGATGTCTGCTGGATGCCTGTAGTCTTCACATATCTCGGTATGTTGAAAAGAAAACGTATTTATTTATTAGAACATATTGTGGGACCCTGTGAGTATTTTGTGGGAATCTGTGGGAAAATTTAGATATATACGTGGGAATGGGAATGGGGAATTTCTGGAACTAATCCGCTAGATGTCACTGCTGTGCAGTCAGTTCATGCGACATGAGCTAAAATATTGTTTTTTTAAATCCCATCAGCATAAAAATGCATAGAACCTTGATCATTATGATACTTTCGAAATCCTGCATCGACTTTTTAATACCCTGTATGGATAATTTTGAGATAAGTTGGTTAAATTAGATATTTTTGTTTCGTGATTATCGACCTTCTGCTGTCGATATTTAAAGTAAGGCATATGCCAAGGCTAAAATCTATTTATTTGGACAATACAAATAAATATGATTAAGACTGTACTACATATTATGACGTAACATACCCAGTAACATGGTAATATATAGATATAGTTATTTTTGTGGAGATATTAGCATCTCCTTCACCAAGTGAGCGACAAGGCAAAAGTAGCCGAGCGAGACTCGTTTCCTCAGCTCCTCCTTCAGCTGTTGCAACGTCCAGCTACCGTAGTCCATTGTTCTTATAAAAGAACCAAACCAAACACGTAACAATAACCAAAGCGTGCGCCAGTCGGACAAACACGTTTATTTTGTTTTGATTCCCTCCACGATTCGACTACTTCGCCAGCACATTCGAGTTGCCTATTCTCAATTGAAATATGTATTTCAATAAACCAGGAAGTTGATCTATGTAATTCGGAGTTTTAACTATCACCTGCATGTTCTTTTTATGTTTATTGTATTTTCATTTACTTTGTTTCCAATCAATGGTGTACCTGTTTGGTAATCCCGAGATGGCCAAATAATCTGAATGCCAATTTCACCAGAAAATCAACTTAACTCCTTTTGATCACGAATAGTACTATTTTACCTGCGTTTTACTACTTAGAAAGAATTGTGTAGAAATATGTATCATTTAAGCTCGATGCATTTTTTTTGTGTATAGAATGACTCTGAAGGAATATTTTATTTTGCTTGTGTGCGCGATGAACCGCCGATTGTGATGCCACCACAGTGGATGCCACCTGGTGGCAACCACGAGTTTAGAAAATTCCCCATTCCTTTTGGCAAAAGTGGCAACACTGCCTTACAGGCACACACACATTAAAAGAAAATTCAGGGAAAACGATAGAATAAAATGGGAAAAGGATTTAAACCAAAAAGAAAGTCTAACATTATATAAGAAATATAAGAAAGAAATAAGACAAGAAATATATATGATAATACGAATGGATCAATTTTGTTATTTAAGTTAAGAACCAACACCCAAAATTTAAGTGATAGAAAAAAATTTATAGTAGGAGAATCAGAAAAATGTGAAGGATGTGGAGCAGAAAAGGAAGACTTAGAACATTTTTTACTTTATTGTCCAAACTTACAGAATATAAGAAATACATCAAAATTATTTCAGCAGCCTTATACAAGAGATAAATGTGGACAATTATTATTTGAAAATATAGAAAACTTAAAGGATGTTTTAGTGAAATTGTGGAAAAAGGAGACAAAAAGCTCAGGCACCGTAGAAAAAGCACAATATAAAACTAAAATGGGAGCCGTTGCAAAGACAATTCCCCCACATAGGAACTGAACACACACATTCCAAGTCCTGTAAATAAAGAGGTTCAAGAATCAAAAAGCAAAAAGGTTAAAAAAACAGTCTATTTAAGCAGCCCAGGTCACGATAGACACGTTTGAAGAGAAGGTGGTTGTCAGTCAGGAGAAAAAATTATCACACATTATAGAGGAAAATTAAGCTTGGTTTAGTTAATATATGACCATTAATGAATATACCAAACATTAATAAGTTAAATAAATATACTGACAACTTCATACTCCAAGAAAAATTGTACTGACAACTTCATACTCCATTTACTCCAAGAAATAATATACTGACAACTTCGTACTCCATTTACTCCAAGAAAAATTGTACTGACAACTTCATACTCCATCTACAACAAGTATTAATGTACTGACAACTTTATCTACTCCATTTACTTCATTTACTCCAAGACATGACTGATACAGACTCGTTGATAAAGGTTAGTTAGTAAATTAGTTTTGCACATCTGTAATGGGTAAAGGTACAGAAGTGGACCTTACTGTACAATAAATATTTTACTATCATTACCCACTATTTTGGACCATTCTAAGACACTTTTCTTCTATGGTTTTTCTTCTTCAAATGCCCCGTTTCCAAGATATGGCATATTCAAATGGGGCATTTTGAAATTAGCCTGACCTTACCTGACCTGACCTAACCTAACCTAACCTAACCTAACCTAACCTAACCTAACCTAACCTAACTTAACCTAGACCGCATCAGACTACCGGGACCTAACCTGGGCAAACTACCGGGAAATAATCGTGATAAAGTACAATAAATGACAGGGATCTGGCAACGCTGCTGCAGATTGTAATGAAATGAAATAAATTGGTGAATAATATATAGAATACGACGTAAATTAAGGTAGGAAGTATAATATAAAGGCAGAACAATAGTAAAATGCGTGTTTCCCCCCCCCGTCAAACCCCGATTCCCATCGGGCCCCCCATGTTTCTATGGGTATTGGGAATGGGGCATATCTCGAAAACGGGGCATTTGAGGAAGAAAAACCATAGAAGAAAAGTGTCTTAGAATGGTCCAAAATAGTGGGTAATGACAGTAAAATATCTATTATACAGTAAGGTCCACTTCTGTACTAAAACCTAATTGAGCTTATATATTTAATTTATAAGAGATTTGGGTAAATATTGAAAGAATTGCCGTTATCGCGTACGGTTTTTCTACCTTTATTATCCACTTATTTAGACGATTCTAAGACTATTTTCTTCTATGGCATTTCCTCCACAAATGCCCCATTTCCAAGATAGGTCATATTCAAATGGGGCATTTTGAAATTAGCCTGACCTTACCTGACCTTACCTAACCTAACCTAGACCACAGCAGACTACCGGGACCTAACCTGGGCAGACTACCGGAACCTAATTTCAAAAGGCCCCATTTGAAATTGGAAATTGGGCATTTGCAGAGGAAATGCCATAGAAGAAAATAGTCTTAGAATGGTCTAAATAAGTAGGTAATAAGGTAGAAAAACCGTACGCAATAACGGCAATTCTTTCAATATTTACTGAGATTTGGGTAGTATTACAGAATAACTGGGTTTTTGGCTAGGATCGCGCAGTGTTACCACATCCGGCTAGGTCTCGGGAATTTGCCCCAGTCACTTTATGATAGTTTACACCAGTTATATCCCGGTAGTTTGCCCAGGTTAGGTCCCGGTAGTTTGCTGTGGTCTAGGTTAGATTAGGTCTTAATAATTTCCAAATTATGTTTGTAAAACTGGGCATATCTCGAAAACGGGTCATCTCCGAGAGAAACACCATAGTGGGTAATGATATTAAAATATACGATATAGTGAACCCAGTTCTTCTGTAAATTTACCGAGATTTGTAAGGGAACCAGTTATTGTATAGAACAGTAATTATCTTTTAACATCATACGGTATATATTTAAGTTAGTTTGTTATTTTTAATCTAGAGGTAAGGGAACCAGATATTGTGTAGAACAGTAATTAAAGTAGAACAGTAGCCTATATCCTTCATTAAATAATTGAAACGAGAAGGCAATATTGAAATCTAACCGCATATAATAATAATACATGTATACAGGGTGTATCGCGAGGTATATCATTAAATTACACCAGAGATATAAAATAAATTTTTCAGTATATTTTGTTGTATAAAGTATGGTGTGTGTAATCTCAGTAAAGTACAATGAATACTGATAAAAACTATTTTAACGTGTGTTGTCAAATGGCGGTGAGCGTCGGAGGGAGTGGAAGCCTAATAAGTTTTTCAGACCAAAGAGGCCTTATTTATTTCATCTTAATAAATTTTATCATGATTGCAATATTTATGTGATGTTCTATAACGTACATTGAATCATATTTTCAATGCAGAGGGATAATACCAGGCCCCTATTAATAATATTCGACGAAATATGATTAATATCTTTTGGAGGTTAGGTAAACTTTACCCGACATAACGCCAGGTGCAAGTCTTAGCATTTCCCTACATTTCATGGATTTTCTTCTTATACGGGCCTGTTATTATTCCTCTGCATTGAAAATATGATTCAATGTACGTTATAGAACTTCACATAAATATTGCAATCATGATAAAATTTATTAAGATGAAATAAATAAGGCCTCTTTGGTCTGAAAAACATATTAGGCTACCACTCCCTCCGACGCTCACCGCCATTTGAAAACACACGTTAAAATAGTTTTTATCAGTAGTCATTGTACTTTACTGAGATTACACACACCATACTTTATACAACAAAATATACTCAACATTTTATTTTATATCTCTGGTGTAATTTAATGATATACCTCGCGATACACCCTGTATAGTTTTTTTTTTTTTTTTTTTTTAGCTAAAAGTAAGGATAGATAAAATTTAATGGTTTAAGGAGCTTCGGTGTTTATCACAAGTTATTAAAATGTATATCAATAACTTGATTATAAATATCAATGGGATAATGTGCTTGCAAAAAATAACATGTATTAATTAAGGGGATAGTACACTGTTGGTAAATCTGGAGCAATTTATTCCTCCAAATTATACTAGGCAACAGGCTACCATTATTTTTGTTCTTCCTCCAAACTATACTAGACAACAGGCCACCATTGTTTTTATTCTTTTGGTCCTGTTTCCTGACGTACTTTGGAGGAATACGGGCGCTCCAATGTACCAAAAGTGTATATTATTATTATTAGTAGTAGTAGTAGTAGTATTAAATTATTATTATCATTCAGGGCAAGATTCATTACTATGGAAGGGAGCAGTATTACCAAGCGATGCAAGACATGTGCGTTGCAGCCACCAAGAAATATGGTAATGATCCCGTGTACCGGTTTTACTCGGCTTTGTCTCATTTACTACAAGGACGTATACAGGAAGCTATCAGGCAACTCCAGCCATTACAGGTACTCTATTGATTTATATTATGGGCTATATTTAACAGTATTCGTGGTGTATACCAGTACGATGGCTCCATGGAAACACAGTAGAGCCGTCGTACCGTTACCACACCATTGTATGCACCAGGAATGTTCTTGAATATGGCCCAATATCTTTCAGTAATACTAGACTATCGAGCAATACAGAACAGGAAAATAGTGGAATAATATGCTTGGTGATTATGGTTGTGTATTGTAGGATAGTAAGTTAAACTTTCTTTTCTTTTTAATATACTTATGATATTGTCCCCTACTGTATTTATGTTTTTTTTTTTTTTTGTAAAACTAAAGTGTTGGATAATACAGTACACCCTCCTAGGTAAGTATTATAGAGGAAAATACACACAGAAAAATATGCTATTTAATTATGTTTGTGTATATACTGTCCAATAGTAAAGTTAAGGGGAAGTTTACTTGTTGGTGAATAGGGAGGTCTGTGATTCTTCAAAACAATACCACAAAACAGATGCCCTCAGTGGTACTAATATGGAATCTGTTGTTTTGTGGCATAGTTTGGAGGAATCACACACCTTCTAATTCACCAACAAGAAAACCTCCCCTTAAACCTAATTTTTTATATAGTATACATATAGTAATGTGCCCTATATTTTCAAACATACTGGTACTGTAATATGGAGAGGATCATACTGTATTATGGCTACTTTATTTGTTATGTTTTTTGTCACAGAATGAACGAGAAGTGATGCTAGGAACTATTCTTGCCCTTATCCACGCCCATCGTCGTTGTCAGACATTAGACCGTGAAGCTCTTGCCCACCTGGATGCTAAGCTGAAGGAGGAAAGGAAGAAGGCCTCTGAAATAGTAAATAAACACAATACCTGTACAGTAGTTAATTTACAGTGATATATTTTTAACATTACAGTCTCGGCACATAGTCCTTGATCTATCTATCTATCTATAGCTCCGACGCCTCGCTCCCTCCGGGAACTCCCCCCAAGGGGGTGGCCACGGCAGAAGTGTCTCCAGTTCTCCCTGTTCCAACACTCCCTCCTTACTTGGTCACGCCCTCCTCTACCCCTCATGTTTCTCTCCTTTACATACTCTTCCACTCTGTTCTGCCATCTGACCGGAGGTCTGCCTCTCACACCAGGTCCCACAACTTCACTTCCATACACCTTCTTTACAAATTCCTCGCCTTGCATTCTCTCCACATGTCCAAACCATCTCAATGTATCACGTTTCACTCTCTCAACCACTCCACACTCAATGCCAATTGCCTTCTCACTCATACCACATCTCTCATACACACTCTCATTACTTTCTCCATCCCATCTAGTAAGTCCACATGCTCCTCTCAAGTAACTCATTTCCACAGCACCTATTCTAGACTGATGCGCCCTACTCCATGTCCATGTCTCCGACGCATATGTCAGTGTTGGCAGGATTATACTATTTTGTAGTCCCCTTTTCACTTCCATACTCACACTTCTACCCTTCATAATCCTCCCCAGTGATCCTATGACCTGTCTACCCTTCACTGCTCTCTCCCTAATTTCTCCTTCCATACTTCCATGTTTACACATAACTGTACCCAGGTACTTAAACTCCTTCACTTCCTCCATCCTCTCGCCCCTCAGAGTTATCTCACACTTCGTCCCAGTTGGTACAACCACTCTGTAAGGTGTAGCAAAGTCAATCACTTCAGTTTCTGCTCTTTCAAATACCATCACTTTACTTTTATCTACATTCACCTTCAATTTCCTTCGTTTACACACAGACTGAAATTCGTCCACCACTCTCTGTAAATTCCTTTCATTCTCAGCCATCAGCACAGTGTCATCCGCAAACAAACTTGCCACCAGGGACTAATTTGCTTCATTCAGCCTCAACTTCACCCCCAGACCATTCACTTTGGCTTTCACCTCTCTCATACAACCATCCATATATATATTGAACAACCATGGTGACATTAACACACCCCTGTCTCAGCCCTACACTAATATTAAAACTCTCACTTAGATCACCCTCTACCCGTACACATGCTTTTGCATCTGCATAAAAAGCCTCAATACCTTTCAGCAAAGGCCCCCCAACACCATAAATTCTCAACACCTCTGTCATAGCTTTCCTATCAACTCTATCGTATGCCTTCTCCAAATCCATGAAGGCAGCATACAACTTCTTACCCTTCCCAATATATTTCTCAACTATTGATTTTAATGCAAATATTTGGTCCACACATCCTCTACCCTTTCTGAACCCTCCCTGCTCCTCACTAACTTTATTCCCTGTTACTTCAACCAGTCTTTCAGTAAGAACCTTCCCGTAAACCTTCCCCGGTACACTAAGAAGACTTATTCCCCTATAGCTACCACACTCATCCTTACTCCCCTTCCCCTTATACAAAGGTACAATTATGGCTCTCCTCCAATCCTCTGGCACCTCTCCCCGCCTCCACGCCAATGTACATATAAACAACATCCACTCCACCACTTCCTCCCCCCCACACTTTAACATTTCAGCAGTTATCCCATCCACCCCCGGTGCCTTTCCCATCTTCAACTTTCCTATTGCTTTCCTAACCTCTTCCCTTCCTAATTCTCCCTGTACATCCTGTCGTCTACCACCTGCCTCCATCCCCATGCATGTCACTACCGCCTCCCCTCCCGTCCCCCCATTCATCAACTGATCAAAATGCCTCTTCCACACTTCTTTCACTTCCTCACTTCTACTCACAGTAACTCCATCCTCTCTCTTCATTCTCACACTTCCAGACTTTCCTTCTCCTCTTTCTCTTTTCACCTCCTTCCAGAATAATTTCTTGTTCTCTTTAAACTTTTCACTCAGCTTCATACCAAACTCCTCATCCACTCTCCTTTTATTCTCACTCACCATCCTTTTCACTTGTCTCTTACACACATTATATTCTCTTTTCCATCTCTCTCTCACTTCTTCCGGCACATTCCTCTGTAGTGTTCTCCGATATGCCTTCCTCTTATCCTCTACAGCATCTTTCACTTCTTCTGTCCACCAAGCACTCCCTTTCTTGCCCCTCTTCTGTGACTTATATCCTACTACCTCTGCTGCTGTCCTTAATACTCTCATCTTAAACATTTCATACACCGCATTCACTCCCACTCCCTCCCCTATCCCCATCCTTACATCTCCCAGCACCTCACCCACCCTCCTCTTATATTCCTCCCTATACTCTTCTACATCTAATTTCCCACTAGCCACCTCCCTCTTATTCCTCACCCCTTCATCCCTCCTACTATACTCCCACTTAACCCTAACCTTCATCCTCACCAACACCGCAAAATGGTCGGAGCAATGGACCATTCCTCTCACCACTTTTGCGTCATACACATCCTTCCTCAACCTTTCATCCACTGCCACATAGTCAATCAAACTCTTTTGCTCTCCTCTCTCATCCCTTCTCTTCTACGTATACCTGTGGATCATCTTGTGCTGAAAGAAGGTGTTCGCCAAGAACAACCCCCTCTCAGCACAGACATCCACTAGATATTCACCATTCTCATTTGTTCCTTCTACACCCCATTTACCCACAATATTCCCCACTTCCTCACCTCCCACCTTTCCATTCATGTCTCCCATCATCACTACTCTCCTTCCATTATCAATTCCTCTCAGACATGTATTCAACTCCTCCCAAAACACTCTCATCTTCTCTCTCCCTGTCTTACTCTTTTCATTCACTGGTGCATAAGCACACACCCAAGCATACTTCACCAAGCCAATCTTTCCAGTCATCCATACTATTCTAGACCCATTCCACCCATGTCCATCCACTCCCTTCCACACCCACGGAGACACCAACAGCGCACACCCTTCCTTCCCTCTTCCTTTACTCTTTTCATTCATACCCGTCCATACTACTCCTCCCTCCATTCCCTCCCACAGTCCACTCTCCCTTCCTTCCTGACACTCAACCACTCCACATCCTTTCACGTGTGTCTCCGTCACTCCCATCACATCCACTCTTCCTTTCTTGAGACATTCCACAATCTCTCGCCTCTTGGTCCCATCCGTCATTCCATTCACATTCACAGTTACAACTCTCATACATTCCCTCTTCCCCACTCCCTCTACAGGGCAACCCGGAGACCCTCCCCCGCCAGTAGCCATAGCTGTCCACTCCCCCATTGGGGGGCCACTGATGGCTGGCAAGGCCAATGCAGTGCTCATTCCCGGAGGGACACGGGCCGTCGGCATTGTCAAAAGCTAAAAAACACGGTCATAAATTTAAAAGAAATTACAAAATATAAAAACACACAATCAAAGAATTTAAAAAATCTTAAAACACTAAAAAAATACAATAAAAATACACTAAAAACCTTAAAACCTATATGTGGGGGAAGCTAGGTCTCACCCCCTTGTCCTTGATAAGGGTGTAAGAGGAAGTCTGGTTAAGGATTATGTGCCGCGACTGTACAGAAAACCCTCTATAAGTTGGAAAAGAGACTCTAGCTCTTATGATTTATCTGAATTGTTATCAGCACATTTTTCATTCTGTAAACCTTTTCTTTATACTGTACTGCTTGTCTCTTATCATATGAAATAATTTTTATTTTAAAGGCTTGATTTTATTGTTTACCAGAATTCATAAACTTTGCTACATTAATGTTAGTTTTAGGTGTTTAGATCTTTAACATTTCTTTACCACTCTGACAGCCACTGTATTATGCTGGGATATTCCTGATGTTGTGTGGGCGTGTTGATAAGGCAAGAGAGTATGTGGACCGAATGCTCAAATTGAATCCAGAGAATGCTGATGGTTTGGTGTTAAAGGGATGGATAGAACTGAATGCTGGCAAGGAAGCCAAGGCCAGAGATATCATGCAGTATTTTGAAACTGTTCTTGAGCAGTAAGTTAACAGGACTCTTGTTCGATATTAGAGCTTCAATATTTCTGTATATTCACTTAATGTATGTAAAGAACAACCCCCTCTCAGCACAGATGTCTACCAGATACTCACCATTCTCATTCACTCCTTCCACACCCAATTTACCAACAATGCTTCCTACTTTCTCATTTCCCATTTTTCCATTCATGTCTCCCATCATTACAATCCTCCTCCCACTCTCAAACTTCCTCAAACACCCATTCAGCTCCACCCAGAAATCTCTCATCTTCTCCCTCCCCGTCTTGTTCCTCTCATTCACAGGTGCATATGCACACACTCATGCATACTTTACCAATACAATCTTCCCTGTCATCCATACCACTCTCGTCCCACACCATCCATGTGCATCTACTCCCTTCCACACCCTTGGTGATACCAGCACTGCACACCCCTCCCTCCTTCCCTCCATCTTCCTTTACACTTCTCATCCATTCCTGTCCATAATACTGTTAATGTACAGTATTATCATATGCCAGACATGGTTTTTATCAGAGGAAAGTAATTACTGGTATGTTTTTCAGATCTCCCCGTCACATGGATGCTCTGTTTGGGAAAGCCAAGCTTTATGAGAACCGTAGTTCTTACCATGATGCCATGGAAACCTTGAACTTGTTGGTTGTGGCGTACCCAAACTTTACTGCACCACTTGTGGAGAAAATGAAAGTCAACTTGGCCGAACAAGACTGGGATCAGTGCCTTGAGTCTGCCAACAGGTCTGTACATATTTAAATATTGGTGAGCTAATCATCTACTATATACAATACTATAATGTTTTTTCATTGTATAATATATCATACTGGACTGTGTTAATTTCTATCAGAGTACTGGCTTTGGATTCACACAACATAGAGGCAATGAAGTTCCAAGCTCTCCATGTGTTGTGTCGACTGGGAAACTACGAGGATGCCGCTCAGAGCCTTCGCACACTCTATGCAGAAATGGACCGTAGTGAACCAAACAATGCTGCCCTCTTTGTACATATGGCTCAACTCTTCTCTAGACTGGTGAGCAAATGGATGATTTGTATGCATTCTGATGTGCTGTTCTTCCATTGGTAGTGAGTATGTTGCCATTCAAGGTGTTTGTCATTGGTTGCACAATTTTCTGAACTGTAACATGTTTAAAATACTGTACAGTATTACAATTTTGATGCAGTAGTGAATAAACTTGTACACATCCATTTATGTTTCAATCAGTTTATTCTTTTATTATAACTTGTCCTCTTATGTTTATTGTAGTGTGGAAGGAACCGAGTAATTCTGGAGGAGACAATGATGATGGCCAGTAAAGCAGCCAAAGTGGACACAGGGAGTGCAGAGTACCTGACAGAGGTTGGCTACCAATGTCTTCTGCAAGGGAGGAATAAAGAAGCCACCAAGTATTATAAAAATGCTACCAAATTAGATGAATCTTCAGTGGCAGCTTTGACCGGTAGGTTTTGAATTGGTCAGCATGATAAATTGTACTCATTAGTGTGTTTAAAGATAACCCCTTGATGATTATTTTAACTTGTCAGAATTGCAGCACTTTTTCCAGCAGTCAAGTGAAAGTATGGAAGAATTTTCATATTGTATTCACTGTGACTCCCCAGAATTTGTGCTCATATTACTGTTTTATAACTTGATATGCCATGACATGGTGATTGTCCCTGGTTTTCCATTAGGTATCATCTCCTGTCAACTGCTTGATGGACAGGTGGATGTAGCAGAGCAGCAATTGGAGTTTCTGAAGGAGGTTTGTTTGTACTCATTTAAGGCTTGTTTTGTTGTTAAGTTAGACAATAGACTGAATCTTCTTGCACAATACCACTGAATTAAGAAGTATTGGGTTTTGAAGGTAAAGTGACAAATAATGCTCCTGTGAAAGGAAATCACATAAATAAAAAAAAAAAGAAAGAGATGTTGTTGAGAGTACAATTCTCTCAATGTGACAAGGGAACATCTATATTAATATTTTGCAAAAACTAAATCAAATCCAAGACTTAATTGAGATAATATTATGTATGTAGTGAATTATCCATAATTTCTGGCAAATTTCACAGAACTGAAATTTGTATTACAGGTTCAACGAAGTTTGGGAGCCTCTCCAGACATCCTTTACCTGTCAGCTGTCCTTGCTAGAATGAAGAACCGCCCTGCTGATAACATCCTCGGTGAGTGTAAAACTGGATTAGTGGAAGAGGTTGCTATACTTACATTTGGTTTTGTTTTTATAAAGTATACTGTAAATAGAGGGTTTGTTGCATTGTACTGTTATTTTTAATTCTTATTCATGTTCATTGCTACTTTTCTACAAGTGTACTGTATATGTGCTGGTAGTAACTTCATTGTTTTAGATTTCCCTGCATTACCCTGAGGAAACTTAAAGTACAGTAAGAAATTGATTTGCAGGTCTACTGCACGAGGCAATTGACAACCATTTTAAGAACCACCGAGGCATGATATTTGGTGCCACGTACTTAGCAGCTCTTAATCCAGACTTTCTGCTCCTTATTGTGAACGAGTGCCTTCTCTATGCCCCAAACCAGGTAAAAAGATCTCTTGAGTATATTCTTATCAGTTAACCATGTTATGATGTCCAGTACAGGTACTTGTTTGTGATGGAAAATATAAATTTCCTGAAAGTAGAAGTAGTGTATACTTATATTTTTTCTCTCTTTATTTATGAGAATTTCTTTTTATTTGTCATTATAACTAAGCTGTGATGCACTTTCCAGCCCAGTGAGAGGGAGAGTGTAGGTCAGAGTGTGCCAGCAGTGGTAGCCCGAGCATTGTTGGTGTTGGATGCTGTCACTCGAGCCTGTCCAGCTCTACTCACTGCATTGGTTACCTCAGCAAGACTCAAGTTTATCACTGGAGATATCAAGGGGGCCGCTGCAGCACTCCAGCATGTGTTGGATAATATAGGTGAGAAGACAGAAACATGGTATTGTAACCCTTGTTTACCACTGTTGGTGTTATAGATGTTTGGAATGAATCTGTGTATAGTAAACCCTCTTTGTACATTACACACCCATATATTGTAATGCCTTGTTTTCCACTGTTGGTGTTATGGGTGTGTATTGCACTGTTTGTAATGAATCTGTGTACTGTAAACCCTCTTTGTATGATACACACTCATAAACCCAGTGGATAATTAGAGTTTACTGTACACGATTCAAAGAAAGTAATGTAATGCACACCCATAATAACAGTGGAAAATGAGGGATAACTTATTATTATATTTTGTAACAGGAAATAGTTTGAACTAATCATATATTTTTGGCCCATATACTGGAAAATGTAATAACAGTACTGCAATAGAGAATTACCGGCATGTAATATGAAGCAGTGGAAGTGGAAATATTATTGAATAAAACAACACAGTATTGGCAACTTACCTTGGACTAGTAGATTGTTTTTTGTTGCAGACTCCACCAGCTCTGAGGCACACTTATTGATGGCACAGATTCAGTTGTACCAGGGCAATTTTAAACAGGCACAGCAAAGTCTTGAAGTTGGACTTTCATATAATTTTGAGGTAAGATTTTAAATATACATATGGACACTAGCCTGTATTTGAAGTCCCAATTTATGTATGCAATATTATATACAAACTGTACTTTACACTGTATACTGTACAAAGACAGAAGTTGTGTCATGAAATCTGGTAAAAATATATGGTAGAGGGCTAAACATACTGGGCCTAAATGTGACTGTGGTGGGGCTTTCATTATGTTTCACAAATTATATTAAATCATTGGACAAGACAGCAACACAAGTTTTGTCTTTGATAGTACAGTACATAGTAAAGGGAATTGATGTTTACAATTAGTATTCCTCTGTTTAGTCCCATGCATACTACTCTGTTTTCATTTAAATGGATATCTAGTACAGTATCCTTATGTTCCAGAATTTCTCACATGAATTTTCCATAGATTTCTTTGTTAATTTTGTGCCCAGGTAAGAGAACAGCCAACTTACCACCTTGTTCGAGCTCGAGTGTTAAAGAAACAAGGTCAATACCAGGAGGCCATCAACACTCTCAAAGCTTGTCTCAACATTGCCAACACTCGACCCACTAGTGAGTATCAGGGGGAATGTTGGGAAAGTTCTTTACTGTAAACCCTTGGTATACAGTACAGTAAATAAATACTTGTATCCACCACTTCATTTTACACTCAGTCCCTCATTGAAGACCTCCAAATAAGTCTCCCAGGCTTCTGTTATTCAATATCCACCACTTCAATATACACTCAGTCCCTCATTGAAAACCTCCAAATGTTTCTCCAGGCTTCTGTTATTCATTACCATACATTTAAAGTGATTTACTGAGCTTGTGTTAAAAGGATAATGCTAAATTTAATCATTTATATTGAGGGCCTACTGTACTGTAATGTCTTTCATTTTATGGCTATGTACAGTCGGCAAAAAAAGTTTCCTTACCACCCCTACGTTAATTTTAACATCTGTAAGCGCTGTAGGATTGGTACTCCGCCGACTTGGCAGCTGTGCCTCGTTGTCATCCGAGACATCTGGGACGGCTATCATCTTCGCCGCGGCTGATAATATGCGGGCCGCGGCAGTGACAAATTTTTTATATCAAAAGTTTAGTTGATTTTAAATTAAATTTTGAGTGTTCAAGAACTATTACTATTTAACTATTCATTATTAAACATAAGGAAATACATATGAGTATTTTAAAACAAGAATAACCGTGAAATACCCAGAAAAAAAGGACTGGCTGAAAGAATGTCATTCCTACTTCCCTGCCCATTAGACACGGAGGGTGACGGAGGTATATATGACACTCGCATCATGCCTGACTCGCCAGTCAGGCATACCAACATTACATCACACTGTTAAAAGGATGGTAACGAAACTTTTTTCAGCCGACTGTACTTACAGTTTTGAGCATACACTTACTGAATGAATTATAATTTTTAATGAATTATTTCCAGTCTTTTGTAACTCGGTTGTTCATTACTTTCTGTTTGTGGTTTATAGGTTTAATCATGTAATTTCATGAGCTTTTTAATAATAATTGACTACTGTACTGTATCTTGGCATTATGTATAAAAGCAGCAGTATAGGAATCTTTGAAAATACAGTTTTAAAATTTCCCCTCGGCAGCCACCAAAGGAAGCCGAAACAAAGCCGAGATGACCGTACCAGATAGAGCCTCTGTGTTCCTTGAGTTGTGTGATGCTTACAGACTCAACAACCAACCTAATGAAGCTGCCGCCATTATGACTCAAGCCATGACAGAGTTCCAGGTGAGAGGCTCAAGTGTTATCTCAATAATTTTATCTTTTAAGGTCATAGTACAGTGTTGGTAGTAAATCTGGACAAACTGATTCCTTCGTATTATTTCAAGCAACAGGTTATCATTATTTTTGTTCATGTGGTCCTGTTTCCTTGCATATTTTGGAGGAATCAAGACTCATTTATGTACCAAAAGTGTATTATCTCCTTAAGCAACTCTTTTGTTATACTACTTGAGATGTTGGTTACTTCTGTCAGCTAGCAAGAAATCATCCCCAAAGGAAACAGGAAGCATTACAGTCCAAACTACTGTATGTTTCATTTAACAGACTAAATTAGTACAATAATGAAGTACAAATTATAAGTTCAGTCCCAAACTAATGTATTGTTGTTTTGATGGTCAGGGTACAGGGGAGGAAGTGCGTCTTAACATGGCTAGTGCTGATCTGGCCTTAGCTCGTGGTGATCCTCAACATGCTCTGTCTCTCCTACGTGCTGTTGAACCCATACAACAATACTACCTCCAAGCTCGGGATAAAATGGCATCAATTTACCTCAACCACCTTAAAGACAAGCGTATGTTTGCTTCATGTTACAGGTAAGCACAGGTATAATTATGCACCATATATTCCTTCCTTCTTTCCTTACTCTTAGCTTCAGGGACTGTGTTACTATCATTAAGTAGGGATAAAACATGATAATATCATGTTTTATTACATATTATGTGATTTAGCCTTTATACAGGACTGCCATTAAGCAAGCTCTTCTCTGCTTCTTTTCCAGTGGTCTACCCTGATGCCATACAATTACAGCACCATCCATTATTTTTAGCCTGTGGTTATTACCTGTATACCTTGTCTTTCCAAACAGGGAGGTGGTAGAAAAGGATCCAACCCCTCAGAGTTACCTCATGTTAGGAGATGCTTACATGGCTATTCAAGAACCAGACAGAGCCATTGAGGTCAGTCAATTTTTTAGTGTTTCTGTTGAATTCATGTTTGATTTTCAAGTATAACATTTTGTGTTTTATTTTGCTCGTATTTCTGTGTTCATCCTGTAGTGACTCCTTGTCATACACAGTATACTGTATTAAATCTTTATAGTGTTTTTGTTTACAATTTGGTGTAGGGAAGTGGCATCCCCATCGCCCACCATTCTTGTGATGGTGCAATCAGCCTTGTATCCTCTACATTCCATTGGGGGAGTAAGGGTTGGGGACCCTGCTCTCAAACAATGACCACAATAAAGGTTCAAAAAGTCTCAATTCTGGACCTCTTACCTATTGAGGGTCCTGCACTGAGGCTAGAGCCTCCCTACCCTGTGAAAAAGGGAAATGGGGTATTGATAATAATGATTGTTTACATTACAACCATGTGTTTCTTTGTAGGTTTATGAACAAGCTCTGAAACGTAATCCTAGAGACTCGTTGTTGGCATGTCGTATGGGTGTGGCACTGGTGAAAACACATCAATATGGCAAGGCAATAAACTACTACAAGGAAGCCATCAAGACAGGCAGCAACAACCAACTCAGGTTTGATTTGGGTTGACTATTTGAAAGTATGGTATATTCTAATATACATTATTGCCAACAATAATGAAAATTTTTGGGTGGAATTTGGTAGTTAGAGAGGGTTTATGGCGATAACTGCCTACCCAAGAGTTCCTGATATTTGTCTGTATAAAATTTACTGGACTGTTCATGTTTCAGAGTAGGCTAGTTATACAGTATTTCTCATTTGTTATATGATGGAGCTAACTGGTGATACATTTTTTCAGGTATGATATGGCTGAACTACAGATGAGACTAAAGCAATATGACAAAGCAGAAAAGACCATCTCTCAAGCTCTAGAAGTGGAGACACACAACCCACTTGATTTAAATGCTATGTTATCCCAGGCCAAACTACTCAATTTATTAGCAAAGGTTAGAGCAACACTTAATGGTTGTTTTTGTTGTTGTTGAAGCTGCCTTAGTACTTATCTTCCTCATATTGAAAAAAAAATAGTGAAATAGGTCTAATTCTTGCAGGAATTACATTGGGTTACATCCATTTGCTTGTCAGTTATAAGTGATGGTTTTGAAGCATGTTGGATATGAGGGTTTATGAATGGAAGTAGAGTTGCTTTAGATGCCTCCAACTAGAAGATGAATAGAAGATGTGGGAGAGAAAAATGTATTGTATAGGTACAGTAGTTGTATAAGTTGTGATATGGGGTGTGGTATTTACCCAGAGGATTTACACCCCCAGTACTTATTTTATAATGGTACTTTTTTTTTTTTTCCCCTCCGTAGACGACCATATGATGATTCCCTTCCTGGACTATTTGCTTTGTACAGGTACATGAGCGCAGCGGGCACTATGAACAAGCTTTAGCCACCCTGAGTCGAGGTAAGGACGTCCAGGTGCGAGTGTTGAAGAGGTCACAGGTTGAGTTGCCAGACAGTGTTCCAGAGCAGAGACAGTTGGCTGGCAGGTTAGTCCCTCATATGTGATTGTTCTCATGCATATCCTGTGTGGTTTTCCATAAGGAATGGTTAAATAAATTTCCCATGTATTTAAATCTGTAGAGGAAATTAAGATTTGCTGTTTCATTATAATTTTTGACCACTAAAGGGTATGTTATTGGCGTGACCAAAAATTTTCAGTTTATTGTTATTAGTCTGTGACATACTTGATATAGCCATGGAATTTTGTGTAAGTCACATCTTAAATATTTTTAATAGAAAAAATGAGTTAGTCAGTTTGTTTCTGTACTGTGAATTGTATATGTTGATCCCATAGTATGTGTGGAAAGATGGCCGAGCATGCATCAAACCAACGGGACTTTGATCGAGCCATTAAACTGTACAAGGAGGCTCTGACATATGACCCAGACCATCCATCCACCCTCCTTGCCTTGGCCCGCCTCTACATGCAGGTGTGACTCTTTATGTTGCTGTGTTTTGACATATTTTCTCTTCAGTCTTGTACAGCATATGAATAATTACGGGTTACTCAGCCTTAGCGAAGGTTTGCCTCGAATGCTGTTGTTATAATGTATTTTCATATTCCTATTCAATATTTTCTAATATGTGGCATCTCCTGACACAGACCAATGACTTGGACCAATGCCAGTACACATGTATGACACTACTCAGAACTGACAAGGAGAATGATAGTGCCACTGTCATGATGGCTGACCTGTCATACCGTAGAAATGAGTATGACACTGCCATGTTTCATTTCCAGCAACTCCTAGGTTAGTGGTCACACAGAGGTGAGTGACGGCAGGTGGACATATTGTTTAATGCAGTGTAGAAGCTTTTGTGAAGTTTGACATTTTTATTTTCCCATTACAGTAGTACTTTCATTCTTTAGCCGAATTTCATGTATATAGAACAGTATGAAATCTCCTCAGAACGTCGTCCAGCTTACTTCCCTGCCTTGGCACGATTGGTTGAGGTAATGAGACGGACCGGTACTCTGGATGAAGCTGGACCGTACCTGGACCGTGCAGAACACGCCACACTCAGATCAAACACTGATGCTGGATACAACTTCTGTCGAGGCCTTTACGAATGGTTGGTATCTATCTAGACTCTCTTCTCATTTGGTTGTCTTTTAACATTTCCAAGGCTCCTTTGCATGCCCAGGCAGATTTGCTCTATACTTTTTTCAGTAAGTACTGTACCTATATTGTATAGTAACTGCAGACATTTTGAAATGATGGCAGACTAGGTCATTATAAGGGATTAGCATTCTTTTAACATAATTAATTCATAACACAGTTGTAACCTGCCTTACTTCTGTACCACAGGTTTCTTGGGAACCCTAATGCAGCTCTGAAGTATTTCAACAAGGCACGTAAAGATGATGAATGGGGCCAACGTGCCATCTATAACATGATTGAGATCTGTCTCAACCCAGACAATGATACAATAGGTGGTGAGACTTTCGAAACTGTAGATGGTGAAGTGAGTCAGTCCGGTGCCCGTGACACTCTTGATATGGCCATCAGAACTGCTGATAAATTGCTGAAGGTTAGTAATATACTCTACTTTATGAAGGATTCATTCCTTGTATGCAGTGATATAAGCAAATTTTTGTTGGGGTCTCCTTTTTGAAACTCAGCATTGTTAAATTTTTTGCCTTATGTGTATTCTTTTCTGTGCTATTATTCTCATTGTGAATGACTACCATATAGTCCTTGTTGCTTAACAGTTGGATATTAGCAATGTACTCTATTCAAAGTACTCTAGTTCCATGTAGTTAGTCTTAGCTGAAAAAATAAATACCCGGTACATACCTATAACTGTAATTACTATGAGAGTTAGAAATATATTAAGTTTGACAATCTAAAAACATTTTGGTGTAAATCTTTGTAAAGCCAGTACAGTACAGTACAGTATTATGATAGAGTGTTATGTTTCAATAAGTACTACAGTATTATGGTTCACAACAGGAGCTGCATCCCAAGCCAGGTGACCAACAAGTGAGCCATCAGATCCTCAGTAACTTCCTATTGTTGGCCACCAAACAGAAACCCAATGCAGAAAGAGCCTTACAGGAGTTCATGACTATTGCCAGCCAGGAAAGCTACAAAGACCATGTTGGTGCCATCCTTGGTATGGCTACAGCTTACATGATCCTCAAGCAGGTTGGAATCGTTATTCTACTTGTAATATATAGAGTAATAGTAAAATTTTTCTTCTTTTCAAGATGGTCTAGCCACCCCATTTGTGGGAAATGTCTCTTTGTATGGGAATATTATATTTTACTGTAGGGACAGAAAGATAGAGATTTCCTGGTTCAGTTTACCACATAGCTATAAACTGTATAATAATAATTAAAGCAAGGCTGCACTAATTTATGACAGTTTCCAAATGATAATGATTATTCTGTTATTTCACAGACTCCCCGTGCAAGGAACCAGCTAAAACGTTTGTCCAAAGCAGTGTGGAACTTTGAGGATGCAGAATACCTGGAACGCTGCTGGCTATTACTGGGAGATATATATGTACAGAATGGCAAATATGACATGGCCACTGAACTGCTGAGGGTAAAACAATGATGACATGATTACTGTATATCCAACATGAACCTATTTTCATTTGTTATGGCAGAAATATTTTTTTATAGTTCAGCTTTGTTTTGGTTAATTTTTTATATCGCCAGAACCATTCTCAGAAAAATTATTACTTGTTCTGTGAATTCATTCTTCTCAACTTAACCTGTTCATCTCATGCTTCTGTATCTTGAGGTTCACTTACTCTTTGAAAATTTGTCTTAATGTATTTCAGCATAGTCGTGACTGGAGCTACATTGTTTCAGTATAATGTTGTACAGAAGTAACAGAAATTGTATTACTCTATTCCAGCGAGTCCTGCAACACAACCGGTCTTGCATGAAGGCGTACGAGTATATGGGATTCATTATGGAGAAAGAACAGAGTTACCGTGATGCTTCATATAATTATGAACAAGCCTGGAAATTCAGTGGCACCACCAACCCAATGATAGGTTAGCATTATACATCAATAGAGTACAGTAATCCCTTGTTTTCCACTGGTGGTGTTATGGTTGTGTGTATGGTTGGTGTATGGTTGGTGTTATTGCTGTGCTTGTAATGAATCTATATACTGTACAGTAAACCCTGTTTGTACATACACACCCATAAACCCAGCAATACATTTAGTCATTTATGCTGCTCCATATACTATAACATTCTCTCCCTTTTAACAGGCTACAAGCTGGCTTTCAACTACATGAAGGCCAAGAGGTTTGTGGATGCCATTGATGTGTGTCACTCTGTCCTCGCCAAGCATCCAGAATACCCACGCATCAGGAAGGATATTCTGGACAAATCTCGTGCCAGTATTCGCATCTAAGCAAACCCGTCCTAGTTGGATCTGAGCATTCACACACTTATGCAAGAGAATATTAAACCAAATATTTATAATTGAAAAAAGTAGCTGCCATCCTTCATTAATTCTAGTCAATTATCTAGTCTAAGAGTAATTTTTGTTTTTTTATGAAATGAACTCCGTCCTGTACCAAGTACAGTCACGAGCATAAGTTCTTTACCTCATTCTCGCCATGGGGGTAAAGAAACTTATGCTCGTGACTGTACAATCACTATATACCTGTTCATTAAGCACATGCATGGATCACCATTGAGTTAATCAGTAGTGGAGCCAATAATTATATAGCTAGACTGTATACTCTTTATCAGTAAAGTACAGTAGGGAATAGAAATATATATAATAAATTTTTGGAAACACAGTTCTCTTTCTTCCCCCCTTTATAATCTGATCATCTTACACGCTAACCAAGTGGGGGGGGGGGGGGAATAGCGCCCTCTTGTATCCTCAACATGAACTAAATTACTGTATCTACTTGGCCAAGCTCGTGTGGAATAAATATTCATTGTCTCCAGCCAGCGTTGCCAAGTAGGAATTACCCCGTTTACTCTTATTTTCTTGATCCGATTTCCGGACACAAAATTTACCAGATCCCAAAGTTCCAAAATTTTGGGAAAAATCCTTGGCATTGGCAACCCTGCTCGTAACGAGTTAAGAAATTAATTCATTTAGAATCTGGTTTCGGCTAATGTTTATCATTATACATATTTTTACCTTTACCTTGATAATGAACAAATAGGAAGTACACCAAATAATATTCCATCGGAAGCAATAGGAATGTGTTGCAGAATTTGAATAGACTGCCAAAATGGCCATTCCAAGTATCAAAATGAGTATATATAATCTATTCTTGAACTCAGATTTTGAAATGGACACATCGGTTGTAGATATTTACCAGTTGGAATTATGAACTCTTATTTTTAAATTGTCTCCATTCTTAATAATTAACTGATTTTATTCAATGCATTTTAATAATATAACTACAGGACCTCGTTTGACTGTCAGTGTCTCTTAACTCTGTTCCTCCTCAGTGGTTCACTACTAAGCGTGGTAGAAAGTATGATTATAACTAACGTGATATTAACGAAATCCATAAGATATCTCCATGTGTTAGTGTTTATACGAGATTCCGAACTCAGACTGAAGGTGTGCATACGGTACAAGAGTTTTGCAAGCGGTCAACAAGAAAACAGGTGAGAAACAATTAAGAAATGACCCGACTGATTTGGGTAGCCATTACTGTACAGTATGTTAAAAGGTTTTATATTACGCGGTAGTTCATTTTTCCACCAGGGAGGCACTTTGAGGTACTATATAGTAGGACTACTGAGATACTGACTCTAAAATAGGGCTAGGCTATTATAGTTATGGAGAATGTCTATTTAATTAAGGCATTCATTCAGCAATCATAGTACGTTAATCTGACGATACAATCATAACTTACATCCCTTTTCTGGCGCTATATGACCTCGCTGTTGCTGCGCCTAATATCAGTCGATCAATTAATCAATTATACCTTACATTAGTTTCCCACACTGATGACACCATGGAGATATTATACCTCCATGGATGACACCAACCACAGCCCCCCCCAAAAAACAAAAATAATAAACGTGTACGAAGGGCAGCGAATGTGAGATGAGGGAAAGAAATTATGAAGGAGAAACTAACTGGAGAATGTGTCGTGTTAGAGTGTTGCCAGATTACTTAGTTAAAGAGGAGCCTAATTAACGCCAGGTGGGAGCCCTTAGGAGACTGGAGGGCAGGTATGAGCCGAGGAAGATTGGCCTCCTCCATGCACTCCACACCCACTCCACACGCACTCACAAGGCACTCCACTCTCGCGTCACACAAGTGGACTAACTCTCAGTTTTCCCCTCCTTGTAACATTGTCTTACTTCTGCTGTTGTCTTTTTTTCTGTCTTTGTCCTTTATGCAAGCACGAAAAATGAAAATATAATATTGTAGCGCACACACAAGTATCTTAATAGGATATGTAACACACACAAATGTCTTTTAAAAAATAGGATACAACACACACACACACACACAGACTAAAAAACCATATCTTAAAGGGATATTACACTTTCTTTGTTTTCTTTTCCCTTGGTGCTTGCTGTCCTTCCTCTCTGTTTCCCCCCTTGTTGTACGGTACAGTCTGGTCTTTCTGGCCTATCACAGAATGGTTTAATTGTTCTACGTTACATCATTATTGTTATTATCAATTTTTACACCGTGTCTAATAGGTTAAGTGGGAGTGAATAGTTACTAATGCTTTGTGACGGATTGAAATCGTTACAAACATAATGCTTGCCTCACTAGGAAATGTGAAAAATAAAAGACATTAATAATGATAAATGAAAGTGAAACCCCAGTAAGCAAGTAAAGTATAAGCTATATATGGTAACTACATAGGCCTATACCTGTGAATATGTTATTGGTAAGGTTATTAATGTGAAACAATTGTAACCACCTTCACACTGACATAATACACTTGAGGTGTTGGCAGGCTCCTTCTCAATGAACCTCTTGTTGTTCCCCGTTGAAATCAATATCTTGTGGTATTGATGACCAGCAGTTGAAGTTGCTTACATAACAGTGTTGCAAGCAGACCAATTTGGTCACGTGTTAGGTATATCGTCATCATCATAAACAAATGACATAAATAATTTTTCGTCTACTTCTGGATATTTGCCGAAGTCTTTCATTAGATGAAAGAACCAAAATCATATAATTGGAAAAAATGACTTAGTCTGTATGTTTATTTATTTGTGTATTTACATTTTTAAGATCTTTATTTACCTTTAGTACAAACCCCCAACACTCCCATGAAGTTATCAGATACATGGAGGGAAAGTACTCAAAGGAAATATAGGAAAACAATTGAAGGTGAGGATATAACAGTTTCCCCTGGTGTTCTTTCTCAGAACAGTACATGGATAAAATGTTCTCATAGTTTTATGCACAATTTCAAACTATGCTAAGAAACAGATCCCCAGTTAGTACTGTACCATTGAGGGCGTCTGTTTTCTGGCATAGATAGGAGGAATCAAGTAGCCTTCCAATTTACCAATAAGAGAATCTTCTCTTAAGGAACCCTGTGATGTAGTCAGAAATTGGAGATAAACGAGTCCTTTAAACATTGCCACGAAACACCACCTACAGTATATGGATGGAGCGTGTTTCGTGGCATGGTCAGAAGGAATCAGAAGCCTCCAATTTCATACACGATCACAGGGGTCTGGATAACTAGCTAGAAATTTATAACTAGTATTATTATTTTTATTTTCATTTTTTAATTTGCCATGAGTCTCAGAGCATCACGATTAGATTTGCAAGTACAGTCGGCTATATTTGTAACTTTTGTGCACGGATGAAAGGTAAGAGCTTCTTCTTAATCCACGAAACAATCTAACTCTCATTGTCTTATTATATACTTGAGAAGGAAGGCGCCTGTTGACTGTAACGATCCGTGGCGAAAAAAAAAAAAAAAATGAAAGACAGTGAGGCGTGACTATCAAAAAAAAAAAAAAAAAAAAAAAAAAAAGGAAATGAAAGATTGTGTGTTAAAGAGGAATGATATTATATGACTTTACTCAGCAACTCTGAACACTCTTACCTGTTAATTGATTACCCCAGTCAAAGGAAAAGGTGGAAAGAGGATAGATGATAGCTTGGGTGGGCTTATGTTAGTGAGAAGTAGGAGGGAGGTATTGTGATGATGAGTGTGTGTGTGTGTGTGTGTGTGTGTGGAGTGGGGGGGGGGGTAGGGAGAGAAGTGAGAAGAGGATAGATTGGGGGAATTATGTGAGTGAGAGCTGAAAGGGAGGGAGGTATTGTGATGATGAGTGTGTGTGTGTGTGTGTGTGTGTGGAGTGGGGGGGGGGGGTAGTGAGAAGAGGATAGATTGGGGGAATTATGTGAGTGAGAGCTGAGAGGGAGGGAGGTATTGTGATGATGAGTGTGTGTGTGTGTGTATGGGGTGTGGGGGGGGGGTAGGGAGAGAAGTGAGAAGAGGATAGATTGGGGGAATTATGGGAGTGAGAGCTGAGAGGGAGGGAGGTATTGTGGTGATGAGTGTGTGTGTGTGTATGTGTGAGTGTGTGGGGTGTGTGGGGTGGGGGAGGGTAGGGAGAGAGGTGAGAAGAGTATAGATTGGGGGAATTATGTGAGTGAGAAGTAGGAGGGAGGTATTGTGATGATGAGTGTGTGTGTGTGTGGGGTGTGTGTGGGGTGGGGTGGGGGGTAGGGAGAGAAGTGAGAAGAGGATAGATTGGGGGAATTATGTGAGTGAGAGCTGAGAGGGAGGGAGGTATTGTGATGATGAGTGTGTGTGTGTGTGGGGGGGGGGGGGTAGGGAGAGAAGAGGATAGATTGGGGGAATTATGTGAGTGAGAGCTGAGAGGGAGGGAGGTATT